>OY723395.1:26085558-26110558 GCA_963210295.1 Ophion ellenae
CCACTGCGTACGTATGTAGTTGCGGTTAATGTAATACAAGCGGCAATTCGTAAGTAAAATGCAGTTTCGTGCGCTGCTAAATGGGAAGCCGTTGCGAACCCGGCCAGCACATTTGCCAAAACGTTTTAAAGATTCGCCCGAGGTGGAAGGACATCCAAAGAGACTTTCATCGCGCGATACCCAAATCCCTGGATGGACACATGGTGCGCAATCAACGTCATCATTGATAGCTGCATACACTGAGGAAAAAAAACCAATTGAATAGAAAAATGTAATATATAATATATATGAGATTGTTGAGATACTATAAAATATTGGAAAATGTGATTGATTCAAATAACATATTGTTTTATTTGAAAATCTCTTCTGTTCTGTGAATATCTACATATCCTTCAAATAAAATTGTGTTCTATTGAAATCATTCTATATACAATCCGTAGTTGTATGAATGAAACAATTAAGCGGTTGCTACAACAGTTTTTATTTCGTACAAAAATATAATCAATAGAATGAATTATTTCTTGACTACATCGAAACGAATATGCCATGAGACGTGAGTTTTTCAATTTGTTTTAAATCTTAAATAAAAAGTGAGCATTAGAATGATCATTCACGATAATAGTGGAGAGAATATCAGATATCCAATGGAATATCCATGGAGAGAATATCAGATATTCAACTGATGAGAACAGATACTACACTTTGATCTTAGCCACAGGCCAAGAAGCAATACTCTTTAGAGTTTCTCCGGCGTTTAAGTAGATTTTCGGTTCGCGCTACGCTTACGAGAAACGAGCGCGCGTGCGGCTTCTAGCGGTTACCCCGAGAACTACGGGTTTCGTCACCCCTATAATTTCGGTGGCGCTCGGCTATGATATGGTTGAATTTTTTCAACCAAATGCGCAAGAAATTTTGTTTTCGCATAATTTTTTAACCAATTCAGACATTTGCTTAATATTTCTCAATAAAAATGAAATATTAATATTCTGACGAATAATGTACTTGAAAATCGATATCGGATATGGTGAAAAAAATTGAATAATATTTTTACTCAATAGAAATTTTATCTGACTCAAACGAGCGAAATTTAATTTTTCTAATGTACTCGAATCAACAATATTCATATTATAAATTGAAACGCTTTTTTTGTTCGTTGCAGAAAAGGCATTCAAAACTATATAATTTGTTCATGATCATTTTTTAGATAGTTTGAATAATATATTGTTCTCAGCTGACATTATATCTTTTGATTGTAATTTTAATTTTTATTTTATCATGTTATTAAAGTCAATAGCATTTTGTTTGGACTAATAAATCCGATTATTTACACCGACAATTTTACAATTGAATCAACGAAATTTCATCCAATAACACCAATGATATTGGATCAATGATTTTTTTCTTACTGCACGCATCTGTACGGAAATCCTTTTTTCGGGGACGTCACACATCCGTTTTTGCAAGCAGACGAGCCCACCCTAAGAAACTGCTTTTAACTAGAGTTGCGCAAAAGCGAAAAAGGCATATGCGGTTCCTCATTGCCTCATGGTGATGCGATAAAAGGGACATTGTCCATTCACACGCAAGGGCCGAGATCTTCGGTAAGGTTCTGACGATCGTTCATTCGCCACGGAGTATCTATTTGGAAGGGTCCTTTATAAATATACCGCACACTTCAAGTTTATCGGTCAAGCGCCTGGCATGATGGATCACTGACGTTTTAAAGGCTCAATAGTGGTTAGAACGAAAGGCGACGAAGAGGGAGCAAGAGAGGGAGAAATGGGGAGGAATCCCCGACGCATATGAAAGCCTACAGGGGGCGGTGGTCTTCCGACCGACGATGCGAATCCGTCACAGCGAGTACAATGATGGAGTGGTCTTACAAAACCAGCATCAGCAGCACAGATAGCCTAAAGCTGAGAAGAAACTTGCTGGTAACGATTCTCACACACACAATCATGTATTTATATATATATATATATATATATATATATATATATATATATATATATATATATATATATATATATGTGTGTGTATGTATGTATCGTTGAAAAGAGGCCGAGTGACCAGATAGTCGGAATATCATGAATGGGAAACTTTCTGTCTATACGTAGGGGATGATAGCCGCTTTTGGACGATCGTTGTACGAGACAGGGAATTTGGGCGTTATTGGAATCAGGCTATATTGAATCGAGCATGAAGGATCTTATTCCATTTGGCTTTTGTCGCCGAGCCAACACGTTTTTCATATCGATTTTTGTCAATGATTGCGTCGTGGTTATTCTTCGGTCTCGTACAAAGACGATTTCGAAGACATTCAACCTTGAGGATCTTCCTGATAGCAGTCAATTGTTCCATAGTGCATTGTAGTGTTCATAGGTCAACGCTGGGGCCTTGATCTCAAAATCAATGATTAAAAAAAAACTTGACGACTGTCCATAAAACAGTCAAATGTTGTGATAGTTGATGTTTCATAAATATAACGGATGCATCGAGAGTGGCCCTGACAGTAAAGTCCATAAGGAAAATCCAGATGTATCAACAGCTATCGGAATCACCCCCATGTATGTTCTTTCTGTATTGCCGGTATGAAGTGCACTGTTAAGGGGCTATACCAGTGTGACACTTTACCCAGCGACCAGTTTATACTTTCACGAATATTATTATCATTCATATCATTTATATCAATATCATTTTATCCTGCAAAAATCGATGGTTAAATCTTTAAACGCGTTTTTCTCGAAAGGAGATTTTTCAAACTTGCTGACATTGTAACTCAAAGAGCAATTATCCGATTGACTTGAAATTTGAACTGAGTACTCTTGAATATATTTACTCTACAATGACGTAGGATATTTTTGATTGGATGAAAATTGACGATTTGGCATTGAAAAAAACGACCATTTTTAGGCAAGAAAACAGACTTTTTTCATAACTACGCCATTTTGTTAGGATTTTATATTTTTCGAAAATCCTACGTTATTGTACAGGAAATACCTTTCAACTTAATGACATTTTTTCCTTTCTCGGTTTCAGCTACTCAATCGGTCGGAATCATGTCAGCAGTGGAGGAACTTTTTTTTTGCGCCTCCAAAGGTAGCGCATAAGTCGATTGGATCTCAAGATTTTTCTATGAAAAAATTATGTAATCTAGGTCAAATATAGCTAAATATATTCTTAATTTTCCGAAACATTTGATTGAGTACTTTTCTTCAAAAAAGTTCCCGAAAATCACCCAAATTTTCAGCGTTCACACTGGCATAGCCCCTTAAGCAATTGATGAATGACCAACTGAACACTAACGCAAATGCCTTAGATTTTGATCAAATGATAAAACAGTAGTTTTGAGAGAATCAGTCACTACAATTCCGGTGATAAAAAAAACATCTTATGCTAGTCTAAATGACACAAAGACGCAAGCGCAAAAGAGAGAAATAAATAAAGGCATATGCTACCAGGAAAGCTGGAAAATAATGCATGCTCTTTTTCGCAAACTAAAAAAGATCGTAGAACATACATGGAGGTGATTCGGATAGGTATTGATATTAGGCATGGAGATTTGCGTTTCAGACGTTACTTTAGGCCACCTTGTATGTGTATATCCAGAGCGGACATTAAAAATGAGCGCAGATATAATTGCACGCCGATACGGCTGCGAGAAACTTGCCCGGCATCCACTTCGATGCGCTAAATGGTTTGGAAAGCAATCCCGTTAGAAATCAATCTTGAAAAAAGGATTTCATTTCCGACAAGAATTTTGGTAGACTTAGCGAATGCCGCCCGGTTCGTCCAGATATCTGATTTCCTCCTACCCAAAGCGATCTAAAAATCGCGAAAGTCGACATCCAAAGGAGCAGGCTCGGGAAATTTGGCGAAATCCAGCAGGACGACTTTGGGGCGATCTAGCCGATCGGCAAGTGGTCCTAGCCGGTGGGTAAAAATCCATTCAAAAGCTAGATCGATTCCGCGTAAAATGAGCCCAGGTAGAAGTCCCTAGGTCGGGAGAGAAATTCTGCAAAAGCCGAAACGTTTTCAAAGATCCGCATAGCCGATTTTGCGAATGGGCGAGACTTTGATCGGCCATATCTCAGCCGCTAATTATCAAATTGGGACTGAGAACCCGAGTTTGGAAACGGATTTTCATAGACTTAGAGAATGCCCTTAGGGTCATGCGACTGACTATATTTTTTCTATGAAAAAAACACCTGATTCTAAAAACCACAAAGGTGGGACCGACTAATAATTTGATTCAACGCATAATAGCACCTATGCACGCAAAGACTACATACCTAGGCATCATTTTAATGAAGTGTACATTTTCGCTCATGACTATCATAATTGCAATGGTCCCCGTAAATACCTTTCCCCAAGTAATTTGAACAATCCTCATAACGAACGCTCCAACAAATCGACAGCGGGGCTGATGTGTGCCGTTGCTCATAAAAGAATACCGGACGTGGCCCCTTACGTGCCAAGTGTCCCCACATGTGCCACTGGAGCCTGTGAAATGGTCTCGGTATGACCTTCTCCCCATATTTAGGGGAAGTCGGGGCAAGATGATAACGCCAAGGTCATGTTCAAATAAAACAATACATATATGAGTCAGTCAACTTTATTTATTTTTCAAACTAATCAACATTTGTTAATCTTTTAATTTTGGAAGCACAAAAAGTCTTTCTGATTTGTACCATACAATATATATTTTTAATTAAACCTTTATTTTCCCCATCTTACCCCATATGCGGGGCAAGATGAAACAGCGCTGGGATAATGATGGGACACGAATTATTGGCATGTTCCGCATATAAAAGTGGTTTCATTCTCAATACGATCAATTTGATAAGCCAATCGTCCAAGTTCTGTAGGACTAGTCCGAATAATTTTGCTTCCATATCATTTTGATCATTTGTAAGTTCTTTTTCTTCCCCTGGTAGAAACACCGGTTGAAGAGGAACCAAATGCTTCACTAGTTCCATGTCACCCTTTCTTACGTGAATAGCGGTACGTTGTAAAATCCATGTAGTCCGTTGTACCGCCGTTTCGATATCGCTGGGCAAGCTCCGTGTGGAAGGCCGAGAGAAACGATAGAATTTCGGTCATGATCGATCGTCAAAATACAGCCGAGTTACCAGAGTCCTCCGATATGACGAATATTTGGCGAAAACCACACAGTCTCCTCCGGAGAAACGCCGATGGCATGCGCTTCGGTATACGCAGTATGCATCCTCGATTGCATCCCAATCGAAGACCACAGAACTTCCATGCATTTGCAGTTTGAGTCAGAAAGCGCTGGTACCTTAAAGTGGCACGATTGTCACGTTTAACTGTTCGGGTTTGGTTAATTAGGGTACTTATTCTTTCCGCTGAAAATCCTTCGTACAGCCCAATGTGAAAAAATAATTTTTATAGGACGTTAAAGTGCTTTTTTTAACACATTTTTTTTCAAACCTGAAAAAAGTTATGATTTCACGAATTTTTCAGCGTTTTCTTAATTCACCCAGAAGAAAAATATATGACAATTGAAAATTTTATTGGTTTATTTGGCTCAGTCAAGAATTACGAGCTGCATATTTCCCGCGGCTTGGGGACTGCAGTGGCAAGACGCACATGGTGCTAAATCTGCAGTCATTTATTGTTTCATGTTGAACATTTTTTTTTTTACATTTCCAATACAAATAAAAAGATACCTCAATGTGTACTAGACTCGCTTATCTTTCTCCCTTATAAAAAATTCCCGAAAAAAACGCTTTTACCTTCTGATTCAGGTATCACGCTTAATGCAGAAACTCCGTAGAGCGCCACCAGATAGTCTTCGGAAGGACTATCTTCACGAAAATATCGCGTGCTTTTTATCCGGCAATTTCGTACTCTATTCAAAACATCTACCCTTTCATCCTTTCGTCAGCAGCATCTAAAAATCCCTCCGCTTACGTGTCATCGAATCAGGGGACCATCGAACGTGCACGAGTCTCCAGTGAATTAAATTACCAGCAATTTCAGGTCCCACGTACCCGTAAATGACCCGAAAACGAAAGCTCGCCAATATAATTCCTGGGTCGTGGAAAGGAGTCCTTTTTGTGAAAACAAAAATGTCCAGGATTCTAAATATTGCGAAGGACTCTGGTGAATCTAGGGAAAAACCGTAGCCGCGAATAATCAATAAGTTTTTATAAAATCCTTTTCAATCAATTCTCATCCACTGACTGCTCTTGGAATAAAATACGAGAGACAGGGGGATGTAAATGTGAAAAAAATAAGCGGACAGGGTTGAATCGATTTACAAGTGGTGGAGGATTGAAAAAGTTGATTGAAAAAAAAGGACGTAAGTGATTTACGTGAAACGAAGTCGTCGTTCTCGCAGCCTTATCCAACTGAATCCATTTTACTCGCCTGTTTCAATGTCTCTCTCTCTCTCTCTCTCTCTCTCTCTCTCTCTCTCTTTCTCTCTATCTATTGTTCTCCATCCATCTCCCTCTCTATCCATTCACTCTAGTTCTATATTGCGCTGCGGTTAAGACCAAAATCGCGGACCAGTGCCCGAGAGGCCCGCAGCGATCAGCTCGGTTGAGAGCTTTGCAGGAGTTTCGGAGGTGTGCGAGGTGAGCACGTGGCGGAGAGCTAGAAAAAGAGAAGGACAGAGAATGGCAAAGGTAATTGGAATGTTTCGTCGAGTATTTGGGGCATGACGACTACGAGAAGCACCACACATAACAAAAGACACTTACGAATATACGTGGAAGAATCCCTATTGAACTAAATTGCACAACTCACGTGGATTTTCATCTGGAATTCTCCGAAAAAGCCAAAAAGTAACTACAGTTGAAAATTTCGAAAAGATATATTAAAAATCGGATTTTCCTCTTAGCGGAAAGGAATCAGCTTTAGGTTCTGCACCTGTACTCTCCGCGAGAAAATGAATACGCAATGGCTGGTGGTGGTGCATCGATCCGCGACTGCCAGGTCAACTCACCATGAGAGAGTTTCCGCCGTATAACTCGCTTCAGCGCTCCCTTCAAAATATCCCACCGCGTGCAATGAGGAAAGTACTTCAAATACATCGAATTTCTTGACCCGAAGTTTGTTCCCCACTAGCGATCCCCGGAATTAGAAGATTTTTAGCGATTTAGTTGCCAAGTGAAGCAATTGGGTGGAGCCTGATCAAATTTGGACCTATCGATAGATCTTGCGTCATTTCATTCAATTGCGATGGTCTATTCGATTAACATTCATTTCAATCGAATGCTGAATTTCTAGGACTCGTATGAAGCTCGGAGACGAAAAATCCTTAAGGGAGGACACCATTTCGACGGGCCGAAAAGTGGTAGTTTTTTTTTGGCTACTGGATTATTTATTTGGGAAATGGAAAAAAGTGTGTTATTCAGCATACATCAAACTTATTTCGTATAAGTTGTTATTTGAAGAAATGAAAACTCCATAACTTGAAAATGGTTGATCCGAAAAATAAAAATAAAAAAAAATTTATAATGTATATAAATGTGGTTCTCGTTCTACATGCACGTTTTTGGGGGAAAAAATCACAAAATATCAAGGGCACAAAAAAATTTAATTACCGCGAAATATTATATATAAATTATTTTATTCAAAACGTTAAGCACATAAAAGATCAACAATTCAACAATATTTTTTTTAATTCATCCAAAAATTTGGGAAATTCAGCCGGTGGGACGTGGTTTCCGGAGACTCCTCAAAAAAGTGTCCTCGTGGTGGTCAGGATAACTCACGATAGTTTTATCTGAAATTAAAAAACCAATTTTTTTCTGTTAGTCGATAAGTATAGCTCGTAGTGGAACGAAGGATTAAAAAAAATTGTAATTTGAATTTTTTGCAGAGTTGTATGCAAAATAGTTCAAATAGTTATTGGTACAATTTACAATACTACACTTACACTACAAAATAGTTTTTGGTGCAATTTACACTACGCATAGCTTTGTAAAATTAGTTGTAATCGAAAAAAAACCTTCGTTCAATCACTAGTCAACCCTTTGAAGCATACATTTTTCCTTACGTGTAATCAGCTCAAAACTTTGTACTCGAGGGTTTTCGGGGCCGCTGATTACAACTCTGCACTCAACATTTGGAAATTCAAGATGGCGGATCCAATATGGCGGACCATAAATGCAAAAATCGTTTTATGAAAGCGAAAGTTGGTACTCGGGCGTTTTCGGGGTCGCTGATTACAAATATGCACTCAAAATTTGAAAATTCAAGATGGCGGATCCAATATGGCGGACCACAAATGCAGAAATTGTTTGTTTGGGTTATAATAATATATAATAGAAAAAATATATAAAATGAAAAAGCAACAAATAAAAGATTGAAAAAAAATAAAAAAATCATGGAGCTAGAAACTCGCTAGTCCTCGCCGTTAGCTCCGAGTAATGCTAGAAGCGTAATTCTACTAGAAATTCAGTATAACAGAATAAACATATTGAGCAACTCCGATGTTTTAGTAATTCCAGTAAAATCTCCGGTTTTGGTCCGCCATATTGGATTCGCCATTTTGAATTTCTGAATGTTGAGCTCGAATTCGTAATCAGCGACCCAAAAAACGTCTCTGAATTAATTTTTTGTGTATGGTTTACCTGCTAGATTAGGCACAATTACATTTATTGTCCAAAAAACGTGTTTTTTTGTACTGTAGTGATGATCAACATCCACTAAGTGCAACATAAGCCCTTAATAGTGATATTGTAGTGACAATTGATCTCCTAACATCCTAAGTATACATTTACATTCGTCGTTATGCGCTAAAAAAATTTTTATTCAAGAAAAACAAAGTGGAAGTAGGTGACATACCAGTATGTCACTATGCTTCAAAGGGTTAAGGGGCCAGTCCACTTTGAGAATTTCCAAAAATCGATTTCTTTTTTTTTACTGTTATCGAAAGTACATACATTCAGATTTTGTGATTTTGTACGGTGCAGGAATTGTCGATTGAGTTTAGGTCAGAGTTTTTCATAGTATAAACTTCAAACGCGTATTTCTCGAAACAACGTTTTCAAAATCTAGCTCCATCGTATCTCTAAAACTAATAAACCGATTCTCTTGAAATTTGAACCACATATTGTAGCCATAATTCGCACCAAGATGACCCTTGATGGTTTTGAAATGTTGATTTTTACTCTTTTTTTGCGAAAAAACGCGGTTTTCAAATTACTTTTTTCGTTTTCCATCTGCCATGTTTTTATTTTTTGATAAAACTTCATATCCGAGGGTCGTTTTGTAGCTGGTGTCATACTGAATCTAATGGACTTTGATTTTTTTGTTTCAGACAAGCCGTTGCCGAGTTGTGATGGAGCTACCTAGCCCACCTATTTTTGAGGCGTTACGTTGAACTTTAGTTTTTGTACTTAAAAATGAATAAAAATGAATTAATTTTTTTTATGTATTTCAAGACTTTATTTATCAAGCTGAACAACTTTTATAATCATATCTTTTATAAAATCCTCAAAAAAAATTAATGTCATTTTAAAGAAGTGTGCAAAATTTAAATGAGATCGGTGCATTAGGTTTTGAGGATTCGTGTCCGTAGACTTCAAAAATAGTGTTTTGAGAAAAATGCGAAATACCTGCGTCGCTCCCGGCTGGTTTTTCTCAACGGGGGGAATTCCTAAAGGCTCTCTCTCCTAGACTTTTACTCCGATTGACTTAAACCTTTAGAAGAACATTCTAGACATATTGTACTATTGGATAATAAAAAAATTTTAATGGATATTTTGAAATTTGTAAACCCACGTAAGCCGTTAATTTCCGGGGCTTGAAAAATACTAAATTTCGAGGGAAAAAACGGGTACGTACAACGATGGCTACTGCAATTACGGAAATTTAGGTTTTTTGTTTGATTTTCACCAGATTTATGATTCCAGCCACGTCGAGAAAAGTCGTTTCGAGAAGAACGCGATTAAAAATGTTAGTATACGTAAATCGTTTAGTTAAAAATCGTCTGCAACTTGGTCAATTTTCAATATTGCAACTTGACAATTTTTTCACATATTTTCAAATATGTATACTTTGAGAAAATGCAAAAAAATCGATTATTTTTTACGCGTCGCCGTGTCCCGCCTTAAGGGAAAAGAAAAAATAAAAGCCATTTCCCTTTTCATCGGCTGTAATTCTCGTCCTGGTCTACGCAATCCTTTGAGGTTCGAGTTACTCGGTGCGTGAATTTCTCGGTCCCTTACAGCATCCCATTTGGTACGATGAACATGACGAGGTATCTTCGTAACGTCTATTCGCTGTACCGCAGTTATTCGTCCGGTCATGAATTTCTTTCCCGATCTACTGCGATAAAGCGCCACCGGCACAGGTGCAACCCGCGTAAGAACAATCCATACACGCAACATTTTATTGCCACGTGCATATAAGCTTTATAGTTGCGGCGTTGGGATGTTGAACATTCGCACTATTTTGCCTGTACTGTTCGAACCAACGTATGGACTTTTCTCTCTTTCTCCGTTACGTATGTTACTTGCTTTATGATACACCGGAAGCCCTCCCGATGTAATCCGGAAGAACACTTCTCCAAGTCTTCTACTCGGGTAGTCCACTCGCTTCTACGTGTCTCGAGAATATTTACGATCGCTCGTCCAACTATCGATCAGTCCATCGATACGAGTATTTTTCTTTTTTTTTCAAGAGCGAACCAGCGAAATGAGAAAGTTTTACCCTGGGTACAAGCACATTATAATTTTATACCGCAGTATTTGCTGCGGATGAAAATGATTTGAAAAACATTGCAGTGACGACCATGGAGATAAGAAGATTTAATCCGGGACCTCAGGGTGGCGGGTAAAAAAATCAATTTTTTGCATTTTTTCAAAGTATACCGAGAAAATGCAAAAGAGAATATATTCGAAGTGAAAATATATTCGAGAATAGGTGAAAAAAATGTCAAGTTAAAATATTAAAAATTGACCAAGTTACAGATGATTACAGACGCGATTTAACTTTCAATGGCGTATTTCTCGAAATGACTTTTCTCAACCTGGCTAGAATCATAATTATAGCTATAATCGTCCGATTTTCTCTTCAATAGAATCAAAATAGTTATACGTAACCTTTTTTTTATTTAGTATTTTTTTAGTCCCCAAATAGAAGTGAAACTTTCGCCAAAATTCAACTTTTTTTACCACCCGCCATTTTGTGATACTTTTTTTTCGAAAAACTGCTACCTACAACGAGAACTATATTTATATGGATTTAAAACTTTTTTATTTTTGTTTATCTGACCAACCATTGTCAAGTTATTGATTCCGCAGTTGGACCACTCTTTCACGAAGCAGTTGATTTTTTTTTTTTTTAAATGGAAACTCGCTCGATGTAAGTTCACTGTATGCTTAATAACATACCTTTTTTCAAATTCCACATCAATAATATCGTACACAAAAAATAATCGGAAAATACTACCTTTTTCGGCCTTCAGGCAAGAAGACAGTTGCTAATTTTGAAGATTATAAAAAAAAAAAAGATTTTTTCACCATTTTTGAGCCATGTGTTATGTTTTAATACTACTTTTGGCTGTCACAAGGTATTTTTTATCAATCTTAAAAAATTGCGGAGGTATGACACGGTCTTCTAAACGAGTTGCGGCGGATGTTGTCAGACGGCGTGACACGTAGCGTCGGCGGGATTAATCTGAAAAAAAAAACCCATCTAAATTTTTCTGTTATGAACACTCATACGCAGCATATGAACCAACAAAAAGTGAGACATTTTGAAAACCAATGAATTAGTACGCTTCGAAACAAAAAGTCTGAATTTTCCGAAAAAAATGGCTACATCCTGCAATTACAAAATACGTTTATTTTCTTCAATTTTCAAATACATTCAGGGTCACGTTTTAGACGATAAGATTAGAAAGATTTATACCAAATTTCCTTAAAATAGGTTGATCAGTTTTTTAGCTATACGTCACGCCAGTATTGAAAATGCAGTTTAGAAGACATAACTTCGCCATTTTCTAACATTTATAAAAAAAAATACCATATAACGGCCAAAAGTAATAATAAAACATACCCTAAGTCTCGAAAATAATGAAGAATTTTCTTCTTTAAAAAAATCACAAACATCAGCAAATGTTTTAAAGGTATCTCCCCCCTCAGAAGAGCAGGTTGGAGCCTCCGGAAGTTTCAGCTCGTTCAACGAGCCAGCCTCGCTGTACGGAGACTTATTTTTATCGAGTACCATCTATAACTTACCTGGTAGATGCAACTACGAATAATCTATGAACGCCTTTGAAGCTTGTCAGTAGATACAAACGGGGCCAGACGAAAATGCAGGACACTTTAATCGCAACGTTCTCCACTGGCTCGGAAAGTTACAAATTCCTCAACGGTCTTACGCGAGGTCCTTGTAGTTTAGGAAAGTCAAGTGGAATCGTTTCTAATTGCGATAAAAACACGCGAAGCGAATAATACACGAGCGAGGAGGCAAAGTAATCTTGGGTAAAAGGGTGGAGCAGGAATTCGCATAAAAATGCACGAAGTGGTCGATGGCGGTGTTTCATTTTCGCAAACGAGACAGTCGTTATTAATGTTTGTTACGGGAAAATATTGGGCTGGGTATGGAGTCGAGTAGCACCTGGTGTCTCCCGTGAACTCCCTTTCGCGCGACGTTGGAACTACGGTAAACTTTCTCAACAGCTTCGCAACAAAGTGGGGCTGAGAAGGGCGTGGGGCAAAGGGCCGAGGGGGGTTTCGCACGCAGAGGGAACGAAGATTTCGCCTCGTCTCAATTATCGTTCCACCGAGGATGCAACAGTCATACAATTTGATAGAGGGAGAGAGAGAGAGAGAGAGAGAGAGAGAGAGAGAGAGAGAGAGAGAGAGAGAGAGAGAGAGAGAGAGAGAGAGAGAGAGAGAGAGAGAGAAAGGTAGGTAAAGAATGAGGACAGGAGATAAAGGAAACAGGAGAAGATTCGGAGGAAAAAATAATTTGTATGTAAAATAAATATCTTTTAAAAGCTAGCTTTTATTTAATGTACTAAGAAGTAGAAAATAATTTTTGTTCACCAAGTCACCTACCGGTCAAAAGTTTGGGTATACTAGTCGAAATTTCTTACCGCACTCAAAGTTAAATAGCGGACTCAAAAATAAAGATAATTGAATTTTCCAAGCGGCGTTTTGAAGAGGATAAGTTTACCTTTATTTTTCTTTTTTATACAATTTTCTGCGATTTTTTTCGCCCCGCTACGCATTTTTGAACGTGGCCATTTTTCGGCTACTTTTGGCCGTCGAAAATGAACTGCAAAGTTTGCGGAAAAAATATTCCTTGGGTTTTTTTATGCTTAGCTTATTATTATATTATATAATAGTTATATAATATACTATTATATAATTAAATGTTATTAAATTATATATATATAAATATATAATTTAAAATATTATAATATAATTAAATTATAGATATAAATGTTGGATATTAGAACGAACATTTTTGTTCTTTAGAAAGTCTCGTACGATTTTTTTCGTTCCAGTCTTGCATTTTTAACTAAAAAAGACATGTTTTGGAACACGAAGCGTCATCGAAGAACTATAAGGTATCAGAGGAAGTGTCAAGGGGGTAAAAAGTTACATGGGTTGACACTGGAGTGGCTAGAAGTTTTGCAGATTTTTTTGGCCATTTTTTGGAATTATTCTTGGTTCGAACTTCGATGAGGGGAGAGGCTCTACTTGGGAATTATGGAGTCTAGGACAATATATTAAGAAAGGAAATTTGTTTACATTTTGATTTTAAATTAACTACAATTTTTAAGATTTAAAAAAAAATCGGTGGAACTCGGAGAATCGACGTCAATTAGTTGTTGTGCCTCGAGAACTATCGGATCTGAGACAAAATATTTAAAAGAAAAGAAGTCGCTGACATTTTTCCAGATTTCTTTTTCACAACTTTTTATACCGTGATTTTTTTTCCAAATAACGAGGTGCTTTTTTTACCCTTTATCACAAATCCAGTACCACACAATTTTCAACTTTTAGATTTGCATTAAAATTTCTGAAAAAATCCTAGCCACTCCAGTGTAAACCCGTGAAACTTTTTACCCTTCTGACATTTCTCCTAAAACCCTATAGTTTTTCGATGAGGCCTTTTTTTTAAAGCCTTTTTTTCTAAAAAACAAAAATGTTGCTTTTGATATCCTTTTGAAGTTGACCATGGAAAAAAACCGAGAAAAAAATTGCCTACAAACTTTTCAGTGAATTTTCGAAGGTCAAAAAATAGCCGCAAAATGGCCACGTTCGAAAGTGCGTACCAGAGCGAAAAAAAATCGTAGAGAATTTGATAAAAACGCAAAATAAAGGTCAATTTGTCTTCTTTAAAACGCTACTTGGAAAATTCAATTGTCTTCATTATTGGGTTCGCTATCTAACTTTTAGTGCGGTAAGAAATTTCGACTAGTGTACCCAAACTTTTGGCCGGCAGTGTATATGTGAGTATAAATAAAAACTTGGGGCGCTCAAGTTTTTAAATGTTTAATAAATTTCATCAATTCAGTTTCAGGAACCGTATTTAATTTGGCACACTAGTGATTAGAAAAATTATTATCACACGTTCATACTAAGTTTCAGGATTTTTATTTGAAAAATCTAAAGTTGTTTTGGAGTAAATTAAATACAGTAGATATCTTACCGGATTTATGGAAATTAAAGATTACATGTCTAAATGCTGAACGCCCCAAGCTTTTATTTATAGTCACATATAGGTGACTGGGCAAACAAAATTATTTTCTTCTTTTTAGGACAAAATAAAAACTTGTTTTTTAAAATATTTGTTTACATACAAATTACTGTCTACTTTTCAGTCTTTAATTGATGTTACTAGTAGTTTACTAGTTTACGAGTTTGTACGTTAGCAACATGGAATGCTTGTAAAAAACAAAGACTGTGATTGGGATTGAACTTACGACTAATTGCTACATATAAACTTTTCACATACAAACACAGTCGGCTACGAATTTGTTCGTATGTGTTAGTGAGATTTTGATGATTAGATATTGCCAATATTACATGATAAATTGAAAATGTTATGGATATTTTTTTTTTCCAAGTTGAATCATGCATTATCACCTTTTAGATGCATTGCAAAATTTCAGAGCTCCAAGTAGTCGAGAAGTGGGTAAAATATCGATATTCCGTTTTGCATCAAGCAGAAAGTCAAGTTAAATAAGAGCTTGTAAAAATGGAAAATGTTCCTGAATCGAGATGCCTGTGGTATATATAAATGTAATAATTTCGCATCTCATGACCACCTGCCACCCTCGTGACGTTGCGCGCTCTGAAACTCTCTCCCTCCCTGGGTCTGCTCAGATTGATAATTGGCACTGGGGTACGAAAAAAGGGGGGGTGGGGGAGACGTGAAAAGCTCTCGGCTCGTAGCAACAAAACGACAGCGTGCCGATACAAAAGCCCATATATTCTCACAGGATGCGGAGAGTTTCGGTCCTGTAGGGTTGGCAATTGTAACAATAAATATTAATTATGAGAGGAGTCGCAGCGGGGGCGAAAAAGCGGAAGGGAGAGGTGGAAAAACAGAGAGGGAAAGCTCGCAAGCGTTACACGTTGATCCGTACGTATACGACCCATGGGGCAGACGCGCTACCCCGGAGGTGGTGAAATGAACGGAATATGTACTTTCATAGGTATAGACCTGCCACATACGTATACAATTTTGTGTTTGGTGATCGACGCAGGCCGGGGCCAAATTACGTACATATTTCCATACTGAGTACTTTCCGGAGGACTGATTAAATTGAATTTTAAAAAGGTAACGATAATTAATATTGCGGCAAATTGGAATTCTTAACTCCCTTGAGGGATTAGAATACTGCCAGTGATGAAAAAAGTATCTCATTTTCGAATGCCCTTTTTAAAGAACACCAAGGCCCAGATTAATTTGCGCTTTGGAAAAAGTAAAAGAAAAACGGTTGTAGTAACTAAAAAATTATTTTTTGTTAATTTTTTATTTTTTTTCTGGAAAAACTTGTGCAGGTTTTCGATTTTTTTTTTGGTATAAAGTATGATGCAGTAAATGTATTCTTTAATATTATCGACTTGCCACGTCGAGCTGGACTGCGAAACATTCATTTTTTGGCTGGACTGGGCTCCAAGGGGATAACGAAAAATCGTGAAAGTTGAAAAATTTCTCTTTTCTCACTAATTTATATCTCTCAAAAGTCACCTATGATCGAATCGGGATTTCATGAGTGGCGTTCTTATAGAGCACGATTTTTTTGGATTCATGTTACGATAATGCTTTATTTATTTCGTGAATATTTTTTTTCTGGGAAAACGGGTGCAGGTTTTCGAATTGGCTTTTTCACATTAACGAGTATGGTTTTAAGTATATGTTACAATTTTTATATTTAAAAATATTTATGAATGTGGTACATACAATGGTTTGTGCTGAGGGCTGCTTGAAAAAGGTCCTTCGCGGTGACCACTGTTGCTCGGAAACAGAACAGCCGGAATAAAACGAATCGAAAGCATTTCATTTTTGCATGAAGGCATCCAGTGCTTGGACGAGGAATGTAATAAAATATTAAACTTGGAAAAAATGGCTGTAGTCCAAAGTGAAAGTATCGATCTACAGTGAAAAAAAAAAACTTTATTTTCGTTGATAACGAAAAAACTATGTATCGAAAAAAAATCTTGGTTCAAGCACGTATTTTGTATATGTAAAAGGAGCTTGCAAAATTTGAAGTTGAACGGTGCAGTAATTTTTTAGATATCGTGTGTACCTATTCTGAAAAAGTCATTTTGAGAAAAACGCCTTTAAGGGATCATCACAATGTAAAATTAAAAAAAAATCGGTTTGGTTTCATTATTCGATAGTATAGACGCTTATAAACATGCTGTTCAATTTTTGGGGCGAAATTCGAATAATTTCGATCCCTACAGCCTTTCTCAGAAAAAGGGATTCGACCAGCTGCGTGAGACCTGGCGCGGACGGACGCATTTTTCTTGAAATGTCGTTTTTCAAAACGGTGTACACCTGTCCGTCTCAAATTTTGACACTACGTTCTTCACGCCATTCTTTATCTCGCTATGAAAGCATTCTTTTTAATCTTCATATTTTTATAACGAAAAACTGTAAAAAAAATAGGTTAATTTCGGTACTTTTGTTCAAACTACTGTCATTTCGTCAATTTTGATTTTTAAGACCTCCATAGCAAGATAGCGGCTTTCATACTGATTGATAATCTTTTTACAAATTTTTTTCAGACAATATTTACGGCCACAACCGTGTACACCGCGAGGACTCCTTTTTCGAAAGACATTTTTAACCGTTAATAAAAATGTAAAAAAAAAATAAAACTAATCGTTTAAAAATGCATTTTCTGTTCTTCATGAGTGCTTTGATCTGACATTAAATATCTGATTAGCGTAATTTAACCATCGAAAAAAAATCACGAAAATCAGCTATTTTTCGACCCGCTACACTGCGATGATGTCTTAAGGGGAGGGTAGGGGTTTCAGCGTGAAAAAAAACACTTTTTTGCGATTTTTTTTCATCTATATGGATAGAGTAATTTTATTGAAACCTTTTGTACATTGTTAAGTGTCATTTCAAGTACATTCCGTGAAATTTGTACGCGAAAATATCCACAAACAAGCCGGTGCCGCGTTTTTCTCGAAACCACTTTTTCAAAGTCCGTGATCACTGCCATTTGAAAACTACATGACCGATTTATTTCAAACTTGGTACACACTTTCTACATATAAAACACCTCCCCCCAACGGTTAGTTTAAGATTTTTTTCACATTGAGGGGGTTTTCCACCCCCAAAATGGCGGAATTTTTCGTGAAAAATAGCACTTTTCACTTTACATGACCACCAAAAATTTAGAAATAAACAAAAAAATTATCGAAGACCGTTGGGGGGAGGATTTGATGATACTTCGACTAAATTTTAATGGTACTTGATTTCAGATAATTTCTAGCCGAGATACAGTGAACACCGCAAATCGTGTTTTTCCAAAGGCGTTCTTGGAAAAGCTTTGTCACCGGCTTGTTTGTGGATATTTTCGCGTACAAATTTCACGGAATGTTCTTGAAATGACACTTAACAATGTACAAAAGGTTTCAATAAATTTACTCTATCCATATAGATGAAAAAAAATCGCAAAAAAGTGTTTTTTTTCACTCTGAAACCCCTACCCTTCACTTAAAGTTCATCGCTTCGCGGAACTCAGCTATGAACGCCCATAAATCTCTTAATTTCGAGCGGATCGATTTGAAATTTTCAGAGAATATTTCTGATGTTATCTGATGATTTATGATATTATATTTTGATAATTCGTCGAAAACGAAAAATGGTTACTTTTAAAAATGTCAAGTAGGTGCAAGCCCTTGATACAGTCGTCGGACGGCGCCGACCAACTCGTCCTCATTTTCAGATCCGAACTGGTGAACCTCGCAATGCGTCTTTGATTCTTAAAATTGAGTGCTCTTCCAAAAACTGTTGAATCGAAATTTCCAACTCACAATATTAGATGGATGAGAACATTATTGTTATTGATATGAGAACAGTATTGTTTTAAGACATTTTTTCAATCGAAGCAGGCTTTTTTTTATTTATCAATTCCTTCTGAATCTATCATTCGCAACAATTCATCGACTCGAAAAAATGGTTACGCTGCGTACGGAGTAGCTTTTACATATGGATACGAGCGTATATGGAATAGAAGAGCACACAATATAACGAATACATCGGCGAACGAAAGAGGAACTAAGAGTGAGAGAGAGAGAGAGAGAGAGAGAGAGAGAGAGAGAGAGAGAGAGAGAGAGAGAGAGAGATGAAAGGTTCGAAAAAGCCCGTTAGACACGCCATTGCAAAGCCGCACGCACACACGCGTGACTTTTGCAATTTTTAACAGGCACATTTTCATGAATTATTAAACACAACGGGAACGCGAAAGCCGCGCGGAAAATGGCGGTAGGTTCACCGTGAGCGAGGGTAGAAGAGCGAGAGCTCGGTGGGAAATGGGTGCGACGCGATTGAGTAAAATTTATCACGGTTCGCTGGTTTTGTAATAATATCAAAGTTTCATATTCCATAAAATGCAATATATATTACGAGTCTCCCGTGCGTGTACAAATATTCCCGTATGTATAAAAGGTAAAATTTAATCGAACAAATCGAATACGAGAGTTGGAGAATGGGGGGGTGGGGGGTTGGAGAAATACCCATATTTTGGGCTACAATTATTATCGAGCCCGTCCCGGGACTGATGGCAAGAACGCAGACAGGTTAGCAGGTGGAGACCGTCGAGAGAATATTCGATTTACCGGCTCATAACGAGCCTCGTTGCGCTAAGCATCCGCCCACATTTTTAGCTCTTTTCGAACATTGTGCGTATTTTGTCCGGGTGGATTGCACTCTTTCGACCTTCTCCCACCTAAATTTTGCCCACGCGTGCGGAAAACTGATAGGGCATCCCTAATAAAAACAAGGGCCTTTCAGGGCTTTCCTAGTGCATCCCCTAGTAGGGATTCCCACAATGGGCCCGGACTTGGCCACTATCGGGATAAACTTGTAGGGATTTCCACAATAGGCCCCGACTTGGCAATTATGGGAGTCAACCTGTAGGGATTTCCACAAAACGACCCGACTTGGCCATTATAGGGATAAACCTGTAGGGATTTCCACAATAGGCCCAAACTTGGCCAATATAGGGATAAACAAGTAGGGATCTCCACAATGGGCCCAGATCGACTATTATAGCGATAAACCAGTATAAATAGCTTAGGCTACATGGCTGATGGTATTTCAATTATTCAAATCGATTATATACATCGATCGAATAATATTATCGAACGCAAATTGGGAAAAAGCGTAAGGGCATTGGCAAATAAAAAATCAACGATGAAAACAAATATGCAGACAAACATCAGACAGTATTTATTTATCAAATTAAAGAAACCTTTTACATAAATACAAACAATTACTCATGGTTTCACTCATACATGGAGTAATACTAGCGCATGAGTGTGAACAGTCCCAACCGGTTTTCTCGATATTTTTAAAGCAACTAATTTCCGCTCAATACTCATCATAGGAAAAATTATTTCTTCCGAAGACTTCGCTGATATTTCCCATTCATAAACTTTATCTGACTGTGTAGGATAAGTAAATAAATTGGTCTTTGTTTTCCAGATCTTTCCCTCAATGGAAATAGATTCTAGTGATTCAGTAGACCCATATATTTTTTTTATTTCTACTACACATCCATTCCTTAGAATGGATTATTTTTTGTATTAATTTTGTCATGGCAGTTTGTCATAAAGGCTCACATGCAAATACGCAATCACATTTCTACGCGCGCACACATACATACACATGTACTCACGCCCACACCTATGCACATGAACAATTACATAAAAACAAATACAGATATACCCTGACGCATTTAACATACACGTATATCCACTGATACGGATATTTTATGGCGCTGAAATGGTTATAATGAGGCGCCGTTGAGGCATTTTCAGGGCGCGAAAATGGTTCTGATGAGGCGCCATTGAGGCAACTTATAAGGCCCCGGTCGTTGCGCCTTTAATGGCCCTTGTTGACAAAGTGTGACCGGCCGCTAACGGCCCTCATGTCGCTTCCAGATTAGGGCCCGAATGAAGGTAGGGGAATATTATTGGGGCCCGATCACAGCCCCAACTCAATTTCCACATGGGCAAGAGCAAATCCACAAAAACGAAACATTTTATCTAACAAGTTTAAGGAAAATTCACGTTTTGCTGTTCCGAATCGTTAGAAAATCAATTGAATCGTCCGATCAGCGCATTTTCCGTTCGCCAACTCACGTTGTTCGGATTACTGGATATTTCCCTAAGCGCAGGTCCGAAAAAAATTCACGTCCACG
Organism: Ophion ellenae; assembly: GCA_963210295.1. Classification (NCBI taxonomy): domain Eukaryota; kingdom Metazoa; phylum Arthropoda; class Insecta; order Hymenoptera; family Ichneumonidae; genus Ophion; species Ophion ellenae. The sequence goes on from OY723395.1 coordinate 26,106,452, forward strand.
TCGGGGGCGAAGGTTTGAGACATTTTGAGATGGTCACGTGATTTGCGAGCAGAACGGAAGTGGAAGCGAATGAGAGAGGGCGAACGAGAGAGAGAGAGAGAGAGAGAGAGAGAGAGAGAGAGAGAGAGAGAGAGACAGAGAGATAGAGAGAGAGAAATTAAAAATGTTATATCGATTTGTGCTCTAGAACAAAACAGCCAAAAGCACGTCATTCTTCGTACAATAAAAAGAAAAATACAAGAAGCCAAAAAGGGAGGATCGATACAAGAAAAAAAAAGAAAAATGACTCCACATCAACAAAATATTGGGTTGGCAAAAATGTCTTTGCATTTTATCACTAAAAATAAAATAAAAAAGCAGTCTAGAAACGAATGATTGATTTTATTCTAAATAGCATCCGATGGTGGATACGTAGAATAAAATTAATCATTCATTTCAAGACTGCTGTTTTGCCATTGCGGTTCTAAATAGAATCCCATGTTGGATACAAAGGGGAAACTTAATCATTCGTTTCAAGACTACTTTTTCATTATCATTTGTGGTTATAAAACACAAAGATTATTTTGCCAACCTAACGGAAATACAATGGAAAACGCAAATGAAATAAAGAAAAGAAAGGTAGAGGGAGATTAGAAAATATGCTGGTTTGTGCTCTAGGACAAAAACGGCATCGGCACCCCATCCTCATGCGTCGTACTATGAAACGAAAAAGTAAAGGAAACAGAAAATGAGGTTTCATGTAAGAATTGAAAAAAAAAGACTATATAAACAGAATTTAAAAAAATGAAAAACGCAACAGAAAATAAAAAAAGATAAAGAAAGAGAGACAGAGAGAGATAGAGAGATCGGAAAATGTTATGTTTATTTGTACTCTCGGACAAAAACGGCCTCCGCCTGACCACCCACATGCCTGGTACAATAAAAAGAAAAAGGACAATGAAACGAAAAAGAGCCTCGATACAAGAACAAAAGAAAATTACCAAATAAAGAAAATAAAAATGAAAAAAAAACGCAAATTAAATAAAAGAAGAGAGGGCGAGAGAGAAATTAGAAAATGTTATGTTGGTTTGGGCTCCAGGACGAAAACGGCCTCCTCTGACACATTATCCTCGTGTCTCCCACAACGAATAACAAAAAAGTCCAAGGACCCAATAAAAGGGGCTCGATACAAGAATAAAAGAAAAATGACTCTATATAAACAGAATACAAATTAAATGAAAACGCGAATACAAGTAGAGAAAGAGAAAGAGAGAGGAGGGGGAGAGACAAGGACGAAACTGAAAGTAAAAGTGGAAAAGGTGAGCTCACGTGTGCGTATACACCTGCATATCTATATGGAAAAAATGCAAAGGAGGAGAGAGAATGGACGGATTGAAATGGAAGGAAGGATAGAGAAGAAAGATTAAGCGGAGTAGAGGCAAGAAATATATATATATATATATGGGAAGGAAAGAGAGAGAGAGAGAGAAAGAGAATTATGGCATAAACACACAAGAAGCATGGAGAAAGCATGGCGTGTGGATGGAAGCATGCCGCAAGAATTGTGATATATATATATATATATATATATATATATATATATATATATATATATATATGTGTGTATATATATATATATATGTATGCGTGTGTGATATGCGTGGTATACATGGTCGTGTGTATGTGGGTGTGTGCGAGGCGCCTCGCTTCCGTATTTTCCGGTGTCGCCACGGGTCACGGAGGCGCTGCTTGTGCTCACGGCGAAAACGCCGGAACGTCAGTCAGTCGCGGGGCCGCGAGGGGAAAACATTGCATTCGAACGTTGCTCATATAGGCGCGCGTTTTGTTCGTCACGACAAAAAAAACACCATAAATCCGCGACTCGCTCTCGTTACATGTATCTCTCTCTCTCTCTTGAAGAAAAATAAACTATCGAATTACACGTATTGTTTTATTTTTTTCTTCGTTTTTTTTCTTTTCGATCGAATCCTTCGACACGTGATGTTACATTGTTGCTTATGACGATCGGAAGCAGTGCATGAATCGGGTGCATACGAATAGATACAAAAGCGTGATAACGTGAAATTGTGAAGTGCTACGCGTGAGAGGAAACAAATTTTTTACGAGAATAATAATAAAAGTGCGGCCGCTGTGTGCAACAGGAAAATTGACTCCTTGATACGTGCTTTCAGGTGCGCAAACGAATTTCAAACGTTTCCGCAGTGACGTCCAACGGTGTCCCGAATAATTCGATAACGTCAATTGTCAGTGTTCTCGATTCGAAGTCCCAAAGTTCCTCCGGAGCCAACTAACGAAATACTCGAGAGAACAGTTTGCAAGATATTGGAGTACTATTTGGTGAGTGAGGGCTTTTTTTTCAATTGGATCTACGTTTTTTTGAATCATTTATAAATAATTATTTGTAAATAATATTTTCCTAAACTGAATATTGTTTATGAAATTATAATTAAATTATAGATTTATGAATAATATGAAATATATTTACAGGATTTTAAAATAATATAAATAATAATAATATAAAAATAATATTATGTAGGGGAGATCTGCGTAAACACGATTAAGGGGTATACCTGGAATAATAAAACTATATATATATATATAATTAAAGTTATATTCATATTATTTATAAATATTTTTGATAAATAATAATAAATAAAATTATTATTCATGATTATTTGTTGATATATATATTTATCAATACGTGTGCGTGTGCTTTTTACCACATTTCGTCGTCTTGGATCGATAAAAGGAACAATGAAAGGTCAGGAATTGACTTTAATAGGATAGTACATATTTCACGAACGAAATCGCCCAAATGCACCTGCATATCCTCATGTTAAAATCATCGTCTTCAATTAAATGAACGTATAAAAGTAGAGTATGCCGCAGTCATGGCGAAAATATTTTTTACAGAATCGTACTCCAAGTGGTTTGAGTCGCGAATAATTGCCATAATATAGAATGGATAATCTAATAAAATATTATATATATATATATATATATATATATATATATATATATATATATATATATATATATATATATATAATAATCAAATAGTAATAATAAAATGGATACGATATGCTGGAATTTCAATTTAGGAAAAGTCCTGCTTTTGGTTTTGCGCATGTCATTTCTACAAATGATCACTTTTTTCCCCAGTTAAAAAAAAATACTCTTGGTTATTCATTTGATCTAGAGATATGTTCTTTTTAATCGTAAATGTTAAGGGAGCTTTCCAGTGTAACAGCCCGAAAAATCGCTGTTTTTCGCGATTTTTTTTTTTAAAGAAAAAATAATCTAATCGGTCTGGTTGTTTTTTTGTATATTAATTGGGTATTGAAGAATACAAAACAATTTTTGAAAGATCGATTTATTTATTAATTAATATCTATAAAAATGATGAAACAGTTGTTGCAGAAAATGCACTTGGATGTGGTGTCCACGTTGGGGGTCACAATTTTGATCTGAAACAAAAAACACAAAAAGATTATTGATCGGTATATAATTGGCTTTCGTGCTATGGAGGCTTTTTTTTTTTTTTTTTGCAAAAATGGCGCCGGTTTGAACAAAAAGTATCGATTTTCGCATTTTTTTTGGCAGTTTTTTTTACAAAAAAATAGGAAGATGTCAAAAAAAAAAAGCTTCCATAGCACGATAAACAATGACGTTGAGAATATTGTGTAAAAAATTCAACTCGATAGCTTTAAAACTCTGCCCTCCAAGTTGGACACCGTTTTGAAAAATGCTGTTTCGAGAAAAACGCGTTCAAAGTTTCAAGCAGCTGTATCGCTCCGTTGCCTTCTTCCAAGAAATGCTGTACAGTAACCGAAATAATCTGAATTTCGCCATGAAAATTTCAGGGAATATTCGGAAGAGTGTATAGTATTCGATAAAGCAAAAAAAAATCGATTTTTTTAAAATTTCACACTGGAAAGCTCCCTTAAGGAAACTTTATGAAAAAAGATCTTATGCAGAATTTTCATACAAACCAATTCGAACATCTGACTTTGATAGCCTGCGGTGTAAAAAACATGTACACTAAGAGAAAAGTGCATGGGATTTACAAAAAATTGCGCATGGTAAAAGAGAGTATAGACGAATTCT
>OY723395.1:26115558-26322375 GCA_963210295.1 Ophion ellenae
ATGAAAATTCTGCATAAGATCTTTTTTCATAAAGTTTCCTTAAGGGAGCTTTCCAGTGTGAAATTTTAAAAAAATCGATTTTTTTTTGCTTTATCGAATACTATACACTCTTCCGAATATTCCCTGAAATTTTCATGGCGAAATTCAGATTATTTCGGTTACTGTACAGCATTTCTTGGAAGAAGGCAACGGAGCGATACAGCTGCTTGAAACTTTGAACGCGTTTTTCTCGAAACAGCATTTTTCAAAACGGTGTCCAACTTGGAGGGCAGAGTTTTAAAGCTATCGAGTTGAATTTTTTACACAATATTCTCAACGTCATTGTTTATCGTGCTATGGAAGCTTTTTTTTTTTTGACATCTTCCTATTTTTTTGTAAAAAAAACTGCCAAAAAAAATGCGAAAATCGATACTTTTTGTTCAAACCGGCGCCATTTTTGCAAAAAAAAAAAAAAAAGCCTCCATAGCACGAAAGCCAATTATATACCGATCAATAATCTTTTTGTGTTTTTTGTTTCAGATCAAAATTGTGACCCCCAACGTGGACACCACATCCAAGTGCATTTTCTGCAACAACTGTTTCATCATTTTTATAGATATTAATTAATAAATAAATCGATCTTTCAAATTTTTTTTAAATAACATAAAGCCCACAAGAAAACCGTGGGACTTTTACTAAACTGAAATTCCAGCATATAGTAGGACATGATCTGACCTGTCGACAGTTGCGAGATTATTCACCCATAACAGAACAGCCTGTATATATATATATATATATATATATATATATATACATATATACATATATATATACATATATATATGTGTGTGTGTGTGTGTGTGTGTGTGTGTGTGTGTGTGTGTGTGTGTGTGTGTGTGTGTGTGTGTGTGTGTGTGTGTGTGTGTGTGTGTGTGTGCGTGTGTGTGTACATATACAGCATGTATATATCTACAACTATCGTTGTTTGCACCGTTACAAAAGCAGTGTTGTGTTCGCTGTAATGTATAATATACACTTCAGCTCGTAAATATGTATTACGAAAAAATATATTCTTCCGTGTCTTCTTCCCTGCAGACATTACATTTTCGAACTGAAAATTTATTTTTTATTTTATTTGATATTTATTTGAAAACAAATATTTAAAAAAATGAAATATGGGCTACAGAGCTTGTCATTAACGAAATTGTGAATGAAAAAAATTGAGAAAACTTTGTTTTGTACACCATACTATGCACAATAAGTGAACCAAGTTTCAAATTTTTCTCATTAATATTATACTCGGAAAAAAAATCATTGATGCCCGGGATAAATACATGTATTTTACATTTAAAATTTCAATCGCTCGGTGGCGCGTGTTCCAATTTTCCGAGCGCCTCCAGTTTACACAGATTTTTTTGATACACCTTGATAATGTTTTTGGGGTGGCATAGAATTTTTTTTCGCCAAAGCCCAAATAACGGCCACCCTAATATATATATATATATATATATATATATATATATATATATATATATATATGTATAGAGAGAGAGAGAGAGAGAGAGAGAGAGAGAGATCGATTGTTCCAGGTGGTGTGACCCGTCTTTTAAGAACTACTCATGTACCGACATACATCCGAACTGCCAAGAGAACTTTTTCCTCTTTAGATTTTTTTGCCCCTTCTTTCTTGGCAAATCCATTCGCGACACGCGAAAAAAGTTTGAGAGTGGGAAATTCGCGATACGTTGGAGGAGAATTTTTCATTTAATCGACCACGAAAGAGCGCTCTCGAAGCAGCCCGCGATGGTCGAATAGAAATTTATTTCTCCAACCGCCGAGCTTGCAACGGCGTACGAACCCCAAGCGAGGCCAATCGAATCGTTGCCGTGTTGTCCATGTACGATGCTCCTTCGAGAGGAGCTTGCCTGTTGCTCTGCAGCTTTCTCCACCCTTAGATGTACATCCTACTGTGGAATATCGTGCAAGTAATCGTGTATACGAATACGTATATTCGTGGACAGCACGGAGAAACATGAACAATATTATAAAAAGAGCACCCAAACGATGTTCTCCGATAATGAATTTTATTAATTACGAAGATTAAAATATAATTCTCCAAGCACACGATTTTTTTTTAACTGCACCGTACTAGTCTTCCGGAGATCAGCGTATGTTCGTTTTGCAGCGAAAATACTTGATGCTAAAAAAGTTACCGAATCTGTAGGGAATTACAGGAAAGTTGGTCGGATTGTATTCTGCTTCGTCCTGCGGCTTGATTCGCTTCCGAAGGGTCGATATTCTCGATGGGGAAGGGTCGGGACGAGCTTTTACGGAATTGAAACACATTTGGGGAAAAATTTGGTTATTGTAAAGTCTCAAATCGCAGCTGAGAATCACACGAACTCATTAATCGTTGAAGTTATGAATTTCCGAAGGAAGTATAATTTCGTAGTTTTTTTTTAAATTCTGGTCAATTTTTTTGATTTTCACAGAATTTATTGTCGATTTTTTAAAGATTTTAAATAGAATTGTTCATCCGGAGGCTTGATTCGCTTTCGAAGGGTCGATATTCTCGGTGGGAAGGGTCGGGATGAGCTTTTACGAAATTGAAACACATTTGGGGAAAAATTTGGTTATTGTAAAGTCTCAAATCGCAGCTGAGAATCACACGAACACATTGATCGTTGAAGTTATAAATTTCTGAAGGAAATATAGTATAATTTTGTAGTTTTTTGAAAAAAAAAATTGGTCGTTTTTTTGGATTTTCACCGAATTTATTCTCGATTTTACAAAGATTTTAAAAATAATTGGTTCACGATTTTTAACTTTTTTAAGAGAATTTATGCATGATTTTTTAGTTTTTCCAGACTTATTCTTGATAAAATTTTTTTTAAGGATTTGTTTACGATTTTTTACATTTTGAAAATAAAAACACTAGATTTTTTTGAGAACGTAGATGAATTTTTTTTATAATTTAGAAAGAATCTGTTATTTTAAACCGTCTTAAATGTTAAGAAGCTCGTTTCCAACTCCGGATATTTCATATTTTGAAATACGTACGGTGGCGAGTGTGACGTCAAGATAGGTTTAAGGGCGGTACATGGAAATGGAATGGGCCGTCAAAAGTACCATGTGTACATGTGCCTTCTGTACGATTTCATGTGCGGCTTGCCAGGAACATTAGAGGCCGCACTGCATCGGTTCCTCGTATACCACCCAGTGGGGCAGATATATACATATATATACGAATAATGCTACCGACGAGTGCCTATATTCCCCTCATTCCTCTTCCCCCTTAATATTGTACCACGGCTTCCCTGCTGGATTCCGATACAGGAAGAGATTTGATTTACGGGCTTCTATTATACTCTCTCTCTCTCTCTCTCTCTCTCTCTCTCTCTCTCTCTCTCTCTCTCTCTCTCTCTCTCTCTCTCTCTCTCTCTCTCGTTCCTCGCACTCTGATACAAATGTCGTCGGTAAATTGATTTCGATGGTGGGATGGAAAGGGTGGACGCACGTGCACATATTCTTCTTACAGGATATATTACAGAACAATGAAGCACTTCGGCCACTTGTACTTGCCTGTCCTTACATCCATTTTTATTCTACATTTTTCTATTCTCCAAAAAAAAGGCATCTCAAGATTTGTATTCATTAGACATTCAATGAATATTCATCTTCAATCAATTTCGATCGATATTCAATCAATATTGATTTCAATCGTGCTGATCGCAATGGAAATAATTTTTAAATATATTCGTACTCATACCTCGTCGAATATCGAACGGAACTGAAGTGTTTTATTTTTCTTAATGATTCAAAGCATGAACCTTGGGATAAAAAAGTTGTCTGCGACACAATTGGTCGTCTGGCATAGCTCGCGTTTTATTTCGCACGGTTGAACATCAAACACTCACATTTATTTGCATTCTTTATCCCAAAGCTCTTTCGGTGCTTTTGGCCGGCGAACGTATCTCATTTTTGTACGTGGAGCGCCGGTGCTTTAAATGTGTCTGTACAAATATGCAGGCGGAGCATAAAAGAAAAATCTAAAGATTTTTTTTCAAGACTGTGCATTACAGCCAGAAGAAAATGATATACACACACACACACACACACACACACACACACACACACACACACACACACACACATATATATATATATATATATATATATATATATATATATATATATATATATATATATATATATATATATATATATACGAGCTTTATTTTCTCGCCCCAGAAGCGTCTCAACGTCGCGATGCCTCTCATATTTCCCTTTCCTTTTTTTTCCATTCCCCCTTCCTCGCAATCCCACGAAACCCTCGTTTATAAGCCACCCTCGCACTTTCAGGTTTGTCGGTGGTCGGGATGGCGCCAAACGTGCCGCGCACCTGTAGAATTACGGAATGTAGTCTCTCTCTCTCTCTCTCTCTCTCTCTCTCTCTCTCTCTCTCTCCCTGTCTCTCTCTCGCTCTCCTTTTTCTTTTTCTCTCCGGCTTCTCAATAATCTTCTCGTACCAACGGCTTTCCCATCGATTGCCCATTAGCGAAATTAATGGCACACCCACGTCTCCCGATTAGCTAGGCGGTTTTTCCGGCTCGAAACTGAAATAATAATCGCATATTCCTCGTCCTAAAACGTAAACAGCCGGAGATCGATTCACGATCGATCATCTTTGTTATTCGCAGTGTTTGAGGCAGCGCCCGTGCGAATTGTTCCTTCGAGAGAATTCATTCTGAATTTTTTAGATCCTTTTACAATTCAATATCAATTTTTCCACAACTTATTCTTGTTTTTGTTGTAATAAAAAATGACGGTCGATTTTTTTAGATTTTCACAGAATTTATTCTCGATTTTTTAATGAATTAATTCACGATTTTTCACATTTTTCGAGTCGATTAGTCACGATTCTTGAATTTTTTAAAACAATTTATTCATGATTTTGTAGATTTTTTTAGACTTTGTTCCCGATTTTTTAGACTTTTAGAAAAATTGATTATCGATTTTTTTTAGAATTTATTCACAACTTTGTAGATTTTTTGAAGAATTTATTCACGATTTTTTAGATTTGTTAAAAATGTAAATGAATTTTTTTTTTGTAATTAAGAAAGTTTGATATTTTCAAACTTTGAAATTTACCAACTTCAGTTCAGTAAGTTCTAAAATTTAGGAAGTTAGCAAGTTTTCACTCGTCCCTATATATTAGCATGCGTTATCGGTAAAACTTTTTTACACTATAATAGCACAAGAACTGCGTCAATGATATACGAGGCAGTGGAGAAGGGTGATGAGAAGTTGACGCAACGAAGGGTTGTTTCAACCCTTCTCGATGAAATCACCGGACCACGGCGAATCCGATACTTGCGGGGAGTGAACAAAAGATCCTCGCGATATATACCTCGGCGATAACGATCGACGAGTAATTCAAATGTATGCACATATCGAGCCAAAAATAACGAGGGGGTTGTTTTTTTTTCTCGAAAGTGCATATAGATTATTTTTGCAACACCCTCGATAATCGCAATTTCGCGTCGCCATTTTCTCTTCACCACGCTCGTCATCTGCTGCTAACGATGTATATGGATAATGGGAAACAGTTGCATCGGGGCCGGGGCAGGGGGGGGGGGGGCGAGCGAGGCGAGATTGCGATCGTGTTTTGAATGTTAATCGATCGTATGCTAATGAAAACGAATTGAAAATGCAAATGCAGTGTCCGCGAAAAAACATACGAAGCTATTTTCGTATTAGATCGTCCTACTATGTGCATCGCAAACAATCTGCATACAGGGTGGCCCGAGAAGTGACGTTCAAATGGAAAATGTAGATGCCTCGCATTAGTTTTCTTTTTCGAGAAAAAAAAGCATTTTTTTATTTTTCTCTTTTGCGTTTGTATTTTCCGCGCTATTTTTTTCACTTGTATTATCGTTATGAAATGCACTCTTAAGGCGGAACATCTTCTCCACGTGTTCATATTCAAGAATATGTACACATATTCCGTAATTGCAGCAGTTATCGTTGTACGTACCCGTGTAATTTTTTTTTATTTAGTATTGTTTTTTAAGCTTCCGAATATAAGTAGAAATTTTGACAACGCTATACTTTCTTTTTTAACACTCGCGATTTCGTGAAATTTTGTTTTCGAAAAAATTTGGCGAGAGCCAACGACTTACGTATACTAAAACTTTCCATCGCGTTTTTCTCGAAACGACTTTTCTCGACCTGACCGGAATCATAACTCTAGCTATAATTGTTCAATTTTCAATTCAAAAAGAAAACAAACTTTCCGTACTAGCAGTAGCTACCATTGTACGTAGCCGTTTTTTATTTAGTATTTTTTAAGCTTTCGAATATAAGTAAAGTTTTGCCAAAATGAATTTTTTTAGCACTCGTGATTTTTTTATTTACTTTTTTCCAAAAAACGACTGTGTGCGACGGAAACTACATTTACATAGATTATAAAACTTTTTTATTTTTCAAACCAACCCATGTCAAGTTATCGATCCGGCCGTTGGACCACATTTTGTATACAGAGGCTCAATACCTCGATGAAGTCGTGAATCTTTAGTCTTTTTCAAATAAAAATTTACACGAAATTAGTTCAATGTATGCTTAATAACATACTTTTTTTTCAAATTTCAAATAAATAATCTTGCAGATAAAAAAATCGGATAAAAAAGGACTTTTTTCGGCCTGTCACAGTACGTTACCCAATAAATAAATGACCAACTGAACACTGCCATTGATGCTCTCAGATGATAAAAAAAAAACTGCAGGACTCCCGATTGCTTCTAAAAACTTCTGAGAGGAAAGTATACATACACAAAATAGAGAAAAAATGTTAATCCAGCCTACAGGAACACTGCAAAAAAAAATGTTCAATGCTATTTTTTCGAAAACTAAAAAAGATCGTAGAACGTACATGGGAGTGATTCGGATAATTATTGATACGAGGCATCTAGATATTCCCTTTCGGACGTCACTTTTCGCGCCACCCTATACTTATAACTGTGATTAAATGCGTTTTATCGATCACGAAGAATTTGAGTGCCCTTTGGCAAATAATATATATGCCGATATATACGTGTATAGACTGAATTTGAAAAAGAGAAGCTCCGAGGTCTCCTGTTCCTCCTCGACCCAACCCCCTCCTGTACTCGAGTTTCAAAGTTTAATTAAAAACGTCGAGTCCACCATCGTGCCCGCTGCTTTTTCAACCTACTACAGAGCAAAAAGGGCTCGGATGCTTTCAAATTTTTCCTTCCATATTATTATAAAAACGCGATCACGTAGGTACGCGCATCATTGTAATGTCGTCCCGAGTACATCTATGCTATTAAAAATAATTGCGATCCCTTGGTAGCTCGACATTTTCAAATGTAACCGCGTCCTATTTGAAATCCCGCGCACTATGCATTTCCCTCATTTATTCATCTCGTCCGTTTTTATTTTTTCTCAAGAAAGAAAAAAATGTTGACGCGTACAGTCAACTTGATTAAAAACGGCCACCGATCATTGGGTGGTTCAGGGTATATGCAAATATTCTCTTAAGAGGGGAGATATTTATGCGAGGAAAAAATGGCTGATTATCATTGTTTTTTTTTCCGGAAAGATTGCTTCACTTTTTTCTGACTTAGGGTATGTTTTATTACTACCTTTGAATGTTACATGGTATTTTTAAAGATTAATTTTTAAAAATCTACAGATATCACACAAAGTGCAACTTTTTCATGGCATTAAAAATGTAATTAGACGTTTCCTGTAATGAAAAACAGGTACTTGTAAATAGTATTAGTAGTTTTTTTAAATTATTTTTCAAAGAATATTGATTCATTGAGGGACGTAATTGGGTTTGTTTCGGCTTATTTGGGATTGTTTGGGTTTGTTTGTATAATAATTGTTATATGATTTTTGTAACATATTTGTAATATAATTTGTGAATTAGTATTTAAATTAATAACAAGATTAGAACTGGGTGGAAAGAGGGGATTTTTCAACCAATCACAGGCATCATTCACCATGTCGCAGCTCTCCCCACTCTACTACAGCTACAGTGGGGGTAGCGTTAGTTGCGTGTGGCATCCAGCTAACTCAGATCCCTATACCCAGTCTACCTCAACAAACCTATACAGTTTCAAAAGAATTTTCAATACTAAAAAAATACCATGTAACAGCCAAAAGTAATAAAACATACCCTAAGTCTCAAAAATTGTGAAAAATCCTTTCCTTTGAAAAAAAAAATCATGTAAATCGGCAAATGTTTTCCTCGCCTGAAGATATCTCCCCACAATGGACAAATATAAAAGCGCGGACGGGTTGAAAATAAATAAAAATAGTCAGCATCGACGGTTTGGTATAGTGGTTTTGCATTCACGTCCAAAACGGACCAACACGTTTCTATGTATTAAGTATATCGATATATATATATATATAAAATACAAAAATATGTAAATTTATGCTTGTACATTCTCAGGGATTTTCCTCAAGCGAGGGTTGAAAAGAAGCCGAGTGACGCGAGGCGCCCAGCTTTCGCGGAGCTTTTTCAACTCACTCGAGTAGTCGATTCAACAGAGTCCGCACGTCTGGGATTGAGGTCGGCCCTCTCAGTAAATTCCCTCGGTTCATACGTTCTTAAGGACCCCTCGCCCTGCCATCCTCCTCGTCGAGTTGACATGCAGCGAGAAAGAGGACGAGGGACGGAAGTATGAGCTTTCGTTAAGAATGGAAGTTGAAAATAAGTCGAATCCCTCATCCTGCGAGCAGAGATGAAACGACGGAGATCGAGAGAATGAGGGAGCGGGAGAAATAGAGAAAGAGGGAGGGTAAGAGAGAGGGAGAGAGAGAGAGAGAAAGAGAGAGAGAGAGAGAGAGAGAGAGAGAGAGAGAGAAAGGGAGAGACAAAGAGAGAATGAACGGAAAGATTTGCCGAGAAAATCGCGCGATTAAGGGAGTAAGATGAAAAAAAAATTGCAAATCTTCGGTGCATACGTATCAACTCGGCATTATGCGACTCGTCCTCGTATGTTGTCTCCGAACAAAAAATATGCTGGTTGTACAGTTTGTATCCCAATGGTAGAGCGGAGCTTTAATGAGAGCTCAGCTTCTCCCGGAAAAGACACACGATTTATTTCCAAATCGATTTCCACGATACCTGCGCGTAAATATCGAAAAAGATTAATAAGTTTGGATTACCGGTGAGCTCACTTCAATGAGATTGTCGTAGGAATGTTTGTAATGCTTCCGATTTGTTCGGGTCGGAAGGTTCGTGATGATGATTAAGGCATTCCTCTCATGAAGGGCCGTATTTTTTGGGGACATAAAAGGGCCCTTCTATACCATCGATCAATTACAGTAGCTCTCGAAAATAAGTCACAATCAATTATAATACCCAACGATACTCTGGAAGAAAAAAATTCGCGCGAATTTAGTAGATTTAGTCATTTTTACATTTTCTTTGAAAAGTCGCGGCTACGAAAATTCTTCTGCCAGTCATATTTTTCTGAGTTTTGTCATTAATTTTTCTTTAAACATTCGCTCCCCTTTAAAGAGTTTTTGAACATGCGTGAGCAGTTTATATCAAGGATCGAGAATTATTTAGTGTATAAATTATTAGACAGAAATGTGGCCAGCGTGTCATCTCCATAAAGTGTAAATGAGACCATTTTTAGAGTCGTGATTTTTCGTTAAATTTCGGGAACTTGGCTGGAAATTTTTCCAGTATACTGGGACGTATTTTTACTTCTTTATAGACGAAAATCAGTTTATTGATATATATATAGGAGTTCGTAAAAGGAATTCCTTAAATTGACTTTTGATAGCTGTCCGACCAATACGTTTTACAAATTGCAAAGAATCAAAGGATTTTATGCTTGTATAAAGACCCTTGAATATATGATTATTACGAGTATTCGTGAGGTCGAAATAACTCTTGAAAATGATTCTTAAAATGACCTAATAGGGTGAGGTGTCCAACTATTGGCACTCTAAGGGCCCATTTATTGGCAATTCAAGGGCTGAACTATTGGCACTTTAAGGGCCCAATTATTGGCACTTCAAGGGCCTATTTATTGGCACTTTAAGGGCCCAATTATTGGGACTTCAAGAGACCAATTATTGGCACTTGAAGGGCCCAATTATTGACACTTGAAGGGCCGAATTATTGGCACTTGAAGGGCTGAATTATTGACACGTGAAGGGCCCAATTGGTGGCACGTGAAGGGCCCACTTATTGGCACCTTACGGGCCCATTTATTGGCACTTTACGGACCCATTTATCGGCACTTCAAGGGCCTATTTATTGGCACTTTACGGGCTCAATTATTGGCACTTCAAGGACCACTGTGTAGGTAGGAGAGAAGAGTCAATAATTGGTGGGGCGCCAAAATAAGGTCGCTTAACCCTATTCCATTTTTTCAATAAATAATTCGTTAACATCCCCCAATGACTTATTCAACCCAAGTTATCTTTCTTCGGCGTACTTAATCATATCGCGATCTTTTTGGTATCGAATTGGGGGCGTTTGAACATTTTTGTACATGAATATTTTTTTGAATATCTACTGCACAGGTACCATGTGAATTCGGCACCGAATTCCCCATACACCGATTGATTACCGCTGCAGGAGGGTGTGCACACTGCACGCACGGAGCTCCTGCAGCCTAGATACGCCCCTCTGGTGTTGAGGCTCCGATGTACTTACACGTCGCGTTATCTCGTCCCTTTAGCAACGTCCTTGCGACACGAACACTCGCTGCAGGAGCAAAATATTTATCGAACCACCGATCCACGAGGTAATTGCGTGCGCGACGTCGTCAGCCTATACGTTTCACGACGAGACGACGGCGACGGACGGCAGGATTGCTCACCAGTCTCGGGGTACGTGAATAATGTCCCTTTTGGCTGCCCCAAGCGCCCCGAGCACACGTACTCGAGCTGCCCGAGACTCGCCCTCATGGTTACGCGAGTGAGATAACTTCTTCCTCCTCCTCTTTGCCCTTTTTTTCTTCCTACTCTTCCATTTTTGTATTTTTCTCATGCCTCGCCATGTTGGTCTCTTCATTTTTATCTCCATCTTCACTGGTCGTCTTCCACGATGTCTTCGCAGTCAGTGACGTCGGCAATTTCCAGGACTAAATTAAGATGGCAGAAAATTTTGCACATTTTTCTAGTCTTATAATCACAGAAAGGTGCTAACATTTTTCAAGTTTTCCATTGACAGGAAGTTGACAGGAAAATTCGAACATGTTTTTCATTGACAGGAAGTTGACAGGAAAATTCCAACATGTTTTTCATTGACAGGAAGTTGACAGGGAAATTCTAACATATTTAATGGTTTCCATTGACAGAAAGTTGACAGGGAAATTTCAACATTTTAAATGTTTTTCATCGACAGGACGTTCACAGGAAAATTCCAACATTATTTATGTTTTTATTTGTATTTTTCTCATGCCTCGCCATGTTGTTCTCTTCATTTTTATCGCCATCTTTAATCGTCGTCTTCCATTTTGTCTGCGCAGTCAGAGACGTCGACAATTTTTAGGTCTACATTACGCTGGCGGTAAATTTTGAAAGTTTTTCTAGTTTTTCAATGACAGGAAGTTGACAGGAAAATTCCAATATTGTAAATGCTTTTCATCGACAGGAAGTTATGAAAATTCAATCATTTTAAAAGTTTTTCATTGATAGGACGTTGACAGGAAAGTTCCAACATTTTGAATGCTTTTTATTGGCATCAAGTTTTCAGGAAAATTCCAACATTTTTAATGTTTTTTTATTGACAGGACGTTGATAGGAAAATTCCAACATATTAAATGCTTTTTATCGACATGAAGTTGACAGGAAAATTCCAACATATTACATGCTTTTCATTGACGTGAAGTTGTCAGGAAAATTCCAACATTTTTAATGTTTTTTCTTGACAGGACGTTGACAGGAAAATTCCAACATATTAAATGCTTTTCATTGACATGAAGTTGTCAGGAAAATTCCATCATTTTTATGTTTTTCATTGACAGGACGTTGACAGGAAAGTTCCAACATATTGAATGCTTTTTATTGACATGAAGTTGACAGGAAAATTCCAACATTTTTAATGTTTTTTCTTGACAGGACGTTGACAGGAAAATTCCAACATATTAAATTCTCTTCAGTGACACGAAGTTGTCAAGAAAATTCCAACATTTTTAATGTTTTTCATTGACAGGACGTTGACCGAAATTTCCAATATTTTTCATATTTTCCATCGATACGAGGGTTATTTGTCAATCAGGCTTGTACAAATATCAATGGAATTTTTCCTCCCGTTGATATACAATTCCAATACACGCCGACTACATGTTCCAAACATGAATGACATCGTTGAAGTTCGCAAAAAAAAAATACGTACCGTGCAGTCAATCCTCGCAATTGGCCAAAGGTTGTTCGCGATCGTTCAAAAAGAAAGGGAAAACAAATTTCACAGACTGCGATGTTTTTCCTTACATCGAGAAGCGACTAAAAAACCGAGTGTTTCCGTTAGTGAAAACTAAAATTGTCAAGCCGGCGCGTGAAAAATAAAAGTGCAAGGAGCCTTAATGAAATACTTTGTGCGAGACAGCCCTTTTTTCGCCGGTGTATGGTATAATCGCCGATGTGTATAACCCCTTTAGACGCACGGGAGGTCAAGGGTGGGGTAGTTTAACTAAACACGCCATGATCCCCGTGTCGAAAGAGAGCTCCGGAGATGAAGGCTTTAGCCTCCATTAGCTTTGAGAGGGGTTGGTATAACCCGGTCGCCAGGGCTTGTAAAAGCGAAAGACCCTGCTTCGTATCACGGCTGTTTCCCGGCGTCTTCCCCATACGCGTAAGCCTCCATTTTGCAAAGCGTATAATTTGTATTTATTAAAATGATAAGCCCGCCCAACCTGAATACTGGCATGTGGAATTACCCCGTGCATTATCCAAATACAAAAGCGCTGAATATAAATTGAATAAGCAAATGTTTACCTCGGAAAGGAATATTCATTCGTTCAAGGGATCATCTTGATTGGTTATATCAATTTTTAGCATTTATCACGAATAATACTCTTTCCGAAAATGAATACGAATTCTGATATTTTAATAAAAAATGCACGAGATAGATGGTGTTTGCATAGTTGCAATGCAACAAAGATTTTTTTCTTACGTTCTCATTTTAGCATCTTTATTATTATACAAAATTCTTTTTCTTTATTATTTTATTAAATTTTATAAAATTATTTTATTATTACAAAATCCTTTTACGCATATTTATACTGTGGATCTCTAAATGAGTACCTATCTTTAAAAAATGGTTGAAAGATCATCATAGACAAAATGGGCTCAAAGAAATTGAAGCAATCCAACAATATTAATGTTCATTGCATTCCAACGATGAGGACTTAAATCTTATGAAATTAGAATTATTTACGCCTATTCAAATTTAAATCTCACATATACAGAGTGTCCTGTTATGAATGGATAATCCTGCAACTGTCGTCATGTCAGATCATGTCCTACTATAGACGGACTTTCAGTTTAGTAAAAGTCCCACGGTTTTTAAGATAAAAATCATCTGCTTTTGGTTTTTTGCATGCCATTTCTACAAATGATAACCTTTTTTTCACCCGGTTTTAAAAAAATACTCTTGGTTATTTGTTTTGTCTAGAAAAGTCTTTGGTAAATATTTACAAGTGGGGCTCCAGCTAGAAAAGGGGTTTAGACATTTTGTACCAAGTCGATGTATTTCAGGGCACTTTGTTTATAGTATTTAAGTCGGGGGAACCCAAACAAACGTATATCAAAAATCGAATAATTTCCGGAAATATATTTTTTTTCTTAATAAAATGCCCGTCCCCCAACATAAAAAACATATTTTCATACTGCAGAATAGCCCCGAACACGTGAAAAAAATTTGGAGCCGATTAGGGCTGGAGCCCCACTTGTAAATATTTACCAAGTCTTTTTTTAAACCTTACATGTTAAGAAAACTTTATGAAAAAAAGATCTTATGCAGAATTTTCATACAAACCAATTCGAGCATTTGACTTTGATAGCCACCGGTGTAAAAAAATGTACTACGCATATTGTGCAAATTACTTTAAAAAGATGCTTAGTTATTGTCGATTCATTTGTAGAAATGGCATGCGAAAAACCAAAAGCAGACGACTTTTTTTTTTTAATAACATGTAGCACAAAATCTCGAAAACTGTGGGACTTTTACTAAACAGAAATTGCAGCATACCGTAGGAGATGATCTGACCTATCGACGGTTGCAGGATTATCAATTTATAAGAGCCACACTGTATATGTGTATGTGCGTGTGTGTACAGAGCGGAGAGAGAGAGAGAGAGAGAGAGAGAGAGAGAGAGAGAGAGAGAGAAAATAAGATGTGTATAATAGGGTGGCACAATTCTATTTTTTTCCTTTTTCTCACCATCCAATTATCTTCGTTGAAGAAGAAAAAAAATTGTCGCGGAAGCTGCGAGCGGTCAAATATATTTAGAAGACGCTCAAGCCTTTCTAAATCTCAAATTTTCATTTAAAAAATCGATTTTTTTTTTTCGTCCACTTCTCACTGATGAAATTTACGCATCATGAGTTTAAAATTAACCTCGCAAAAGCTCAAGCCGGCCAATGAATATTTAGTGGTCGCTCAAGGTTGTCAAAGTTCAGAATTTACGCCAAAACATAAATCTCGCATGCACTATAATTCCTTGAAGCATAAAAACAAAATAAACAGCGGACTGTTACATTTTCTGAATAATTTATAACAATAATTTGTAACAAACACAAATTAGACGATATGTATTATTATGTGTTATTGTATTATGGCGTCGCTCTTCACAGAGTACAGCTCAAATCTGTTCCTAAAGAAAAAAGCAATAATTGTATTGAAAATTTTACAAAGCGTCAAATTTATGAGTGAGAAGAGTAAAAAACATTTGCGAAAATTGGAAATTTCGAAGTTCGTGAGCCTCAATATTCATTGGCCGGCTAAAGCTTTCGCGAGGTTAATTCAAAAATTGTGAGCCGTAAAATGCATGGGTGAGAAGGACGAAAAAAAATCGATTTTTTAATGAAAATTTGAATTTTTGGGAGGCTTGAGCGAACTCTAAATATTTTTTGACGGATCGCAACTTTCACGACAATTTTTTTCACTTCAAAGAAGATAATTTTACGATGAAAAAAAGGGAAAAGATGGAGTTAAAAATTGTGCCACCCTAGTGTATACACACACATATAATTTTCTCCAATATCGTTTATTTCAACCATTCTTCATCCAGCTTGCGACGAGGAAGTCATCGAGGCAGAAATTAGCCACCGGCTCGATAAATTCACTTTAGACTATTGACTCGACACGGCAAAAATGGAGCATTCGATGACCCGCAATAAAATTATACGCTCCGATTAATATCCGTAGGAACTTTGTTCACTTATATATATATATATATATATATATATATATATATATATATATAAAATATATAATATATAATCGTATGTATAGATTTATACATATATACACGTAGATAGAGATCAGTTCCCTCTGTTACGTAGTAAAAGCACTTCGTAACTCGCATCGTAGTATATACGAATTGGTTCAATGTAAGGACCATTACCCGCTAGCATCGCTTTGTGCACTAGCTCGTTGTGCGTTCAATGTGGGAGCTCCTCTCGTCGCTTTAGTACCGCGTCGTGCCACTGCCAGAGGGCCAACCCGCAAGTACGGCATTAGGCAGTTTGTGCTCTGACTGCCCTTATTCGATTCTCTTCGCTTACCCACTTCCTCCGTGATCGAGGATACATGTACGTGGCCCCGTATTCGCGTACACACTTTGGATAAGCTCGTGCATATGCGTACGGGAGGTCTGGGACGAGCGTGCTATGCGCCCACGATAGATATGGGTGGATATATACACATATATATATATATATATATATATATATATATATATATATATATATGTACGTGTCTATAGCTTGGGGTCTCTAGAATAACAGGTCCGTGCAGAAAAGTTACCTCGGTAAGGTAAGGAGACAAACCGAAATTTTACCTATCAAAGAGTACGCAGTGCTTTTAAAGGGCTATACCAGTGTAAACGCTGAAAATTTGGGTGATTTTCGGGAATTTTTTTGAAGAAAAGCACTCAATTAAATGTTTCGGAAAATTAAGAATATATTTGGCTATATTTGACCTATATTGCATAATTTTTTCATAGAAAAATATTGAGATCCAAGCGACTTACGCGCTACCTTCGAAGGCGCAAAAAAAAAGTTCCTTCACTGCTGACATGATTCCGGCCGATTGAGTAGCTGAAACCGAAAAAGGACAAAATGTCGTTAAACTGGAAGGTATTTCCTGTACAATGACGTAGGATTTTCGAAAAATATCAAAATCTAACAAAATGGCGTAGTTATGAAAAAAAAAAGTCTGTTTTCTTGCCTATAAAATGGTCGTTTTTCTCAATGCCAAATCGTCAATTTTTGTCCAATCAAAAATATCCTACGTCATTGTAGAGTGAATATATTCAAGCGTACTCAGTTTAAATTTTAAGTCAATCGGATAATTGCTCGTTGAGTTACAATGTCAGCAAATTCGAAAAATCTCAGTTCGAGAAAAATGCGTTTAAAGATTTAACTATCGATTTTATACCTACGAGCGGTTGCTCTTTAGAAGGCTGCCATTCGGGGAGTATTGGAGATACGGCCTTGACATTTTTACCGGATATTCTTGAAAGTATAAACTGTCGAAAAAGGCAAACAAAAAAAAATCGATTTTTTGAAAGTGTCACACTGGTATAGCCCCTTAAAGTGTCTGGATCAGCAACAAGGAGCAGGAGGATTTACAATATTGTTTTGTGATCAAAGTATTAGGATGACGAGGTCGACATTTTACGCAGACAAATTATCGATAGTTTTGCCAAGGTTGAAAATTAAAAATTGAGAAACACAGAAACACAAACAAACCCAAACAATTAAGTTATTATTATGTAAACAAAGCACACCGATTGGCCAGCACTGCATGGCCAATCGGTGTACGTAGTTGTGGCTACTAAACTGATCTGAAATACCCAATAAAAATAAAATTAATTTTTGCGTAACTATGAAACTTTCGTACGACCGGATACGGTTATAAAATTTGTAATGTTACGAAATAAGACAGATTTGAAAAAAGGTTCGATTTTCGACAAAAAAAATCAACTCCAGTCAGTTGTTATTAACAAATAAATGAACATACGAAAAAGTCGTTTCGTCATACGAATGAAAATGTAATAAACAATGTCTGTCCGGATTCGAAGTGAATCGGAAGAATAGATTTCGAGACACAATTTACACCGTTGCATAAACCATCGTTTCGAGAAAAGCGGAAGCGGAGCGACTCGGTTTTCCATTTCATTAAAAATCATCACAACTCAGTCTAGTTTCATTTTTTTTCCAAAATCCTTTTTGCAAATTGGAATTAAGACCCTCGCCTACAAAACTATGCAAAAATGGTATTTTTTTAAATTCCCATCTCACCCAAATCCCTCAACCTCGCCTATACTTTCGAACCCTCCAATATTACACGAACCATTTCATGAGTCGTTACCTCTATCGTTCATGCCAATAAACTCGTAGGACTCCCGCAACCATTTTTGCCTACTTGCTCATCTGCCACTGCCACATTAATTTTGATTTTTGCCCAATTTTTTGCCCACCGCTTCGCACAATCGATCAGAAAAAAAAAGAATTGTTCCTGCGCGTTTTCACGTTCTGTACCATCGATCGAAAGAAACCGGGGCAGAGGGGGAAAAAAAATAGTTGCCTCGTTTACAAAGATTCAGAATGCGAGTGGACACAGGGTGTCTCGGAACGTTCGCTAATATAACGGAATATACAAATGTTGAGGCAGCATTTATAAGCCCGCGATATCTTCACCGATGCAGGCTCGCAGCAGCTGCGATAGGGGAAAGCAACGATGTAAACATTTGTTCAGGATGGAAAAGCGTGGGTGTTGCAAGGCATTTCCTCGAGTTCTCGCTCGATCCCCTGTAACATGAGAGAGCGATATCAGAAATAAGGTAAGGGGTGTCTGGCTTCAGCGTCCGGTCTCGACCGCGCCTTAATTATATATATATATATATATATCTATATATATATATATATCTATATATATATATGTATATATATATATGAAATATCCGTTCGGCCAAATTTCCTGGCCAGGTCCGCTCTTCCGCTACCCAGGGGTAAACTCTAACCCCCAAAATCCACAAGCAAAATAAGCGCGATGGTCATCGCGAATTCAAAAGCTGATTTCCTCCCAGTTCAGTACGAACTTCCTTATCTAGGAAGTCCGACCCTCTCGCATCGTAATACAATGCAAACCCTAACGTACAATCGAACTCCGGTATTGATACATGTATTAACCATAATACAGATGATAATTATCGAGCGATAGCGACTTCGCATCGTTAACGCGGTCCTCTAGTTTCTCGGCTGTTTTTTTACGGCTTTTTCAATAATTTTTTACGGGCAAAGCATCGAAATAATCAATCTCAGTGTTTTTGCATAATCTTTATTAACATTTAAATAAGCTTTACAAATTTTTTGAAGTCAAAATATATAATAGAATAAAGGTTATAGTGGCCGACAGGAAGACATCAAGTAAAAGAGGTGCTTGACGGTGACCAAGATTGCGGCTGTTCTGCTTATCTGAAATCAAAAAACCAAACGGCATTTTAATCTTCATATTTAAGACTAGCGATTGAACTAGAGTGAATTCTAAATTACAAAAATTGACTTTTTTATACACTTTTGAAAATTACATTCTATTTTTTGCTCATTTTTTCTTAAGTTTTTCGCTCGTACAAAAAAAACTATCGAAGGAATCATGATAATCCTAGTTCAATCGCTGGCTTATAACATATTAAAGATGCTGTATAAATTTGAACAAGATCGGTGCAGTAGTTTCCGAAATATCGTGGTCACCGTTTCGAAAAATGGTGTTTCGAGAAAAACGCGTTTAAAAGTTCGCGTTCCCGGCGCGCGCTGCGTATACCTGCTCCGTTCCAGGGCCGTAACTTGTGAACCACTTCGAATATCGAAAAATCCTTTGGCACACATTTTCTACACATGTTGTAGATGTGATTTATGAAGAAAAAAAAATCGATTTTTTCGACCCGAGAAACTAGAGGACCGCCTTAAGGCAGGTGATAGGTAAAAAAATCAATTTTTTGCATCTTCTCAAAGTATACATATTCAAGAATATGTGAAAGAAGATTCAAGTTGAAATATTGAAAATTGAGTCACAGACTTTTTTGCATAATGATAACTCTAGTTATAATTCACCGATGTTCTATTTTAAAGAACCAAAATTTCCCTCATTTCGGTAGCTATCGTTGTACGCAGACGTTTTTTTTTGTTGGAAATTTAGTATTTTTTAACCACCTGAATATAAGTAAAATTTTCGCCAAAATTACACTTTTTTGAGACCCGCAATGGTCACACTATTGTGTGAAGATTTCTTTTTTCGGAAAACGACTACGTACAATGAGAACTACATTTATATAGATTATAAAATCTTCTTATTTTTATTTTTCAGACCCTTATCAAGTTATCAATCTAGCGTTTGACCACATTTTTTATACAAAGACTCCATTATACCTCAATAACGTTGTTAATTTTTTATTTTGTAAAATAAAAATTTACCCGAATTATGTCAAATGTATGATTAATAACATACCTTCTTTCAGAATCCCAGATAAATAATCTAGCAGACAAAAAAAATCGAGAGTGTAGTACCGAAAAGGATATACATCCGATTGATTTGGAATTACGTGTATCCGTGTATTTTAACGCGCTGATTACGAATATGATCGTGAAAATAACCGCAAATCTTGTTTTCAAGGTCAAAACTCACAGAAACTGATTTTTAACAAGTTTTTCCATTTTATTTTGATCAATTTTGATCTCAGAGAAAAATGTTTACTACAAAAGTTGTAGCCTATAAAAAGATTGATCTTTTATGTTTTATACAGTTTTTGCCTGAAACCATTCTGTTTCGAGAAAAATGGGATAATGCTCCAATAAGTACATTTTGCTAAACTCCATTAGTTTCGATATTATCTACTTACGCACTTCATCGCGGGAAGATTGGCATTTGTTTGGGCTTTTTTATTTTGTTGTGTGTTTGGGTTCGTTTGTTTTTTGTGTTGTGTGTTAGTTGGGTTTTATTGGATTTATTTGTTGTTTACGTATGCGTATAGTGTTAAAGAACAAACTACAACCTTCCCGCGGTAAAGTGCGAAGGTAGATAATATCGAGACTAATGGAGTTTAGGAAAATGTACTTTTGGAGCATTATCCCATTTTTCTCGAAACAGATCGATTTCAGACAAAACTTGTATAGAACATGAAAGATCAATCTTCTTATAGGCTACAACTTTCATTATAAATATTTGTCTCTAAGGTCAACATTTATTCCAAGAAACCAAAAAAACTTTGAAAAACCGTTTTTGTTAATTTTGACCTTGAAAATTAAATGTGCGGGTATTTTCACCATCATATTCGTGATCAGCGAGTAAAAATACACGAGTACACAAAATTCCAAATTAATCGAAGATATGGCCTTTTGGGAACTTTATCCAAATTCGGAAAACACGATCTTTTTTCGATCACTCTTGGTATCTTCTATTAACGAAGCAACACCGATCAATCAAAATAAATGCCCCAAAAATGGAACGGTATCAAAATGAATGCTACCAAAAAAAATTTTCCTCACCATCGATTTTTTTTTCTCGCAATACGAAAAATATTACCTAGCTGCGAAACTATCGAAATGTGTGAAGAATTTACTACTTTTTGTTGGTTCTTCTCCTTCAAACGAAAGGGTATAAATGAAACGAGTGTTCTTTTTGCTGAAAATTTAAAAGCGCGCAGTCGCCACTGAGCCTGAGAAAAATGAGCGAAACATCCACTTTTTCGGTCGAGGTTGAAGTGTACAAGTAAAATTGAAAGGTGCACGGAGCCTCGGTGTTTTCACGCCGCAGACACTTTCGCAAGCTCGCTTTTTCTTCTCCGACTCTCATGATCGTATGCGGGAGCGAGATAGGGAGAGGACGAGGGAGAGAAAAAAGAGCACCCCAGGCCATCGTTAATGCTTAGCAACCTCTGGCAGGGTTAAGCACACTCGCGTTTTGCCATAGGTGGATATATCGTGGTATGCAATTTCTATATCTCTTGGGGCTCTCTCGACGCATCCGTGCTGCTCGTCGCTCGTCTTCCGCATTCGAGTTTCATGGCGATATCCTTCGGGCGCTTTTGGGGCTCTTCTGTTAGCATCGAACATGGGGGCGAGATAAAAAACGAGAGTGACAGAGAGGAAGAGAGAGAGAGAGAGAGAGAGAGAGAGAGAGAGAGAGAGAGAGAGAGAGAGAGAGAGAGAGAGAGAAAGAGAGAGAGAGAGAGAGCGCGAAAGCTCACCAATGCGAACGACAAAAAGGCCTTGAATCACATTGTCTAGACTATCGAACGTACAACTTACGCCCTTTCTTATTACGCCTATATAAATGTACAGGGTGCCCCAAAATTCAAGCAAGACATAATTTTGATGGAAAATACAGGTTTTTAATTGAAAAACTCTTAATTTTGTTATCGATTCATAAAGTATACAGTGTAGGGTTATATATGGAATAGCGTATCGGGTAAATGGCCTCCACGGCCATGGTTTGCACGAAGATGCAAATCCTTCGTGACAATATGCCGTAGAGAGCTTATCGAAATCCAATTCTTGACCACTATGCCGAATTGATGTTTCTGGTCTCTCAGCAACACTCTCACGAACTGCTTCAATGTTTTGTGTTGAACGACTTGTTGAATGAGGGCCAGAGTGCATGAGATCACTAATTGGTGACGGTTCGAAAAATAGCTGATTTTCGCGATTTTTTTTCGGTGGCTAAAATACGATAATCAGTCTGATTTGTTTTATTTCAAATCAAAGCACTCGTGAAGAACAGGAAATAAATTTTTAAACGATTATTTTCAGGCTTTTACATTTTTTTTTTACGGTTGAAAGTGTCTTCGGAAAAAAGGAGTACTCACGGTCTACACGGTTGTGGCCGTAAATATTATCCGAAGAAATTATAAAAACCGCTATCTTGCTATGGAGATTTTTTTGATCAAATTTGGGAAAATGGCGATGTTTTGGGAAAAAAAACGTATAAAATGTAACCTATTTTTTTCGCAAGTTTTTTGTGAAAAAAATTAATATTAAAGAAAAAGCTTCCATGGGAAGATAAAGAATGGTGTGAAGAATGTTGTGACAAAATTTGTGATGGATAGCTTAAAAACTCGTCATTTGAGAGTGTACACCGCTTTGAAAAACGACATCTGAGAAAGGCTGTTGCAACCAAAATAATTCGAATTTCACCCCAAAAATTGAATACTATCGGATAATGCAAAAAAAAATCGATTTTTCGAAAACTTTACACTGTGATGATCCCTTAGTCTCTTCGCAGTTGATGAATATAAATCACCGACCATATTCTGTATGAAAATTGCGAGCTGTAGCTGCCAAGAAGTCATGACTTTAAAAATATTGCCTAAAAATGAAAACGCGTTGTTCTTTTGTATAGCGCCCCATTTTTAATAATTCTGAACTGTCAGCTGTCATACTGTCTTATTTTTCCGTTACCAACACTTTACTGACAAATGGCGCAAAATTCAAATCTTGCGTGAATTTTGGGACACCCCTTATAACTCTCGATGTACAGCCACAGCGAAGTGCAAAACTTTACTTTTACGGCTAGACAGCGACGCCGTAAATAAAAAAGAAACTTCATACGGCAGACTATTGAGAAAGGGGAATGCACGTTGCCCGCGGGGGCCTTCGACAGACTACTCTTCCCGTGTCATACGCGCAATATCGTTACAAGAATGCCATGTAGAAGAGCTGCAGGGGGGGGGGGGGGCGCGAACACCGGGAGACAATTTTTGCGCTGATGACAGTTGTAGAGTCGGGAGAATTTTTGAACTTTTTGGTTCATTTTTGTCTAGGGGCTGTCCATATATTACATTATCTATTTTTTTCTGATTTCTTATCCCCCCTCCCTTAAAATCATCCTACCCATCCAATCGTCATAATCCAATTATCGTTACCCCCATCCAACGATCAGACCCCCCCCCCCCCCCCGCCTATTTTAAAATAGACGTAATTTATAGACGGCCCCCTAGTGCAGCGCGGTCGTACGAGGCACGCTAGTAGTGACAGCTCCATGTGGTCAGACGCATCCAAACTACCCCCGATACGCCGTTGGAAGATAAAAAATGCGGCATACGAGTTCGAATGTAGCCGAAATTTGGAAAATCTCAAATATGTGTTAAATGAGAGATGAAATCAGTGGTAAGTAAGATAATGTGTGGATCGAGCCTCGAACTGCCAATTAGAAGTGTTGGTTTTAAAGAACGTCACCACTGTGACGGGCCGAAAAAATGTCACCTTTTCTAATGTTTTTGGTCTCCTAGATTATTTATTTGGGATTTGGAAAAAAGGTATGTTATTAAGCATACATTGAACTTATCTTCTGTAAATTTTTATTTAAAAAAATTGAAAAGTTGATAACATTATTGAGGTATAATAGAGACTCTGTATAAAAAATGTGATCCAACATACGGATCAATAGCTTGACAATGGTTGATCCGAAAAATAAAAATATGGTGGATAAAATAAAAATATGGTTGCTTTTGTGATGTAAGCACTCACTAATAAGGAAAGGTTGCGAGGTCGATGTCTCCGATTTCGATGAAATTTGGCATGCTTGTAGAATGGGTAAAAATAGGCGACACGTATTTTTTTATACCTGTGGAACCCGAATTTTAAGGGGTGAAACGCACCCTCGAAAATAAGGGTGTTTTTCTTTTTCCGTCGATAACTTGTTTTCATCTCCAATATCTAGTACACGAAAAAATAAACATTATTGCAATTTTATATTTTTTTCATATCTCGTACCGTTAAAACGTTATCGACGAAAAGCGAAAAACACTCGAATTTTCGAGGGTGCGTTTCAACCCTTTAAAATTGCGTCCTGCACATATAAAAAAATACGTGTCACCTATTTTTACCCATTTCACAAGCATGCCAAATTTAATCGAAATCGGCGAGATTGACCTTGCAACCTTTCCTTGTAAGAATGAATTTTATGAAAATCGTACCCTAAAGAGGTAAAATAAAGGATGAAAGTTCGTATGTAAATCCGTCATTTTCTAAGTTATATGCATGAAAATCGGTATTGAGCTTTTAGGTTATAAATAAAGAATTACTAATTTCACAAATTTTCGAAATTCATCCCCTAAAAAGGTTCAATAAGGGATGTAAGTTTGTTTGGGAGTTTCGTTATTTTTCAAGTAAAAAATTTAAAAATTAGTGTTTTCCTTTCAGTTAAAAATAAAGAAAGACGTGTTTTATGATTTTTCGAAACTCATCCCTTAAGCGGGTTAAATAAGGGATTAAATTTTTTATGGAAGTCTGTCAGTTTTGAAATAAGAAATATCAAAATTGGTATTAGAAAACAGGTATTAGAAACAAAAATGATTTGCTACAGCTTTTTCGAAATTCATCCCCTAAGGAGGTAAAATGAGGGAAGACGGTTTTATGGGAGTCTCTCAGTATTGAAGATAGAAGTATGAAACTTGGTATTCAGGCTTCGGATTCGTAACTGGAATGTCCTGCTTCAGCGTTCTTCATAATTCATCCCTTAAGGGGCTAAAATGTAGAAAGAAACTTTGTATGGAAGTCTGTCAGTTTTGAAGCTAGAAGTATGAAGCTTCCCATGTAGGTTTCGCCAATCGAACCGTAACGGCCAATACTTGGACCAATGTTGGCGGGGCGATGATCGATTACCCAATTGTACGCCAATGCTCGGCTGAGTATTGACTAGCCAACATTGGTTTGCCAATACGAGGCCAATGTTCGGCCAAATATAGACTCGCTAATCATTGACTTGTCGATACGAGGCCGATGTTTGGCGAAGTATAGACTCGCCAATCATTGGGTTGCCGATACGCGGCCAATGTTCGGCCAAACATAGACTTGCTAATCATTGGCTTGTCGATACGAGGCCGATGTTTGACGAAGTATAGACTGGCCAATCATTGGTTTGCCAATACGAGGCCAATGTTCGGCCAAGTATAGACTCGTTCATTATTGGGTAATCGATATGAGGCCGATGTTTGACGAAGTATAGACTCGCCAATCATTGGTTTGCCGATATGAGGCCAATGTTCGGCCAAATATAGGCTCTCTAATCATTGGCTTATCGATACGAAGTCGATGTTTGGCGAAGTATAGACTCGCCAATCATGTTTTTGCCGATACGAGGCCAATGTTCGGCCGAGTAACGCATGATCAAACCGCAATTCGTATATTGACGATTCATTGTTTCGCGTCGAAGTCATTGAGAGACGAGATGAATACTTTTTACGAGTCCATTGGACATTATTCTTAACAACCATACTACCAAATCAATGCACTCATTGTTGGCTGATTCTCGAACGAGCTCATACGCGATACCCTGCCCATTTTTATGAACCATCCTACACTGACAGAAAAATTCTATTAATATTAACTAACCGCGTCTATTTATTTATTCTTTATTTGAATTAACTAGATTTTTTGTGAAATCAAATTTTTCCTATTGCATTCCATTATTGGAATTATTAATTTTAAATATGTTTATTTATTCAAATTAAACTTGAACTAATCAACAAATGGTCTGTCTTTATTGGAACACACATATTAAAGGGTTGTGGGGGTAGAGAGGGTGGAGCGAGAGGAATTATATATATATATATATATATATATATATATATATATATATATATATATATATATATATATATATATATATATATATATATATATATAGGTTAGGTTTGGAAATTCTCTAACATGTCAGTCGATAACACTCTCTAATTATCACGATGATATTAACTAATTGATATAGTTTATGCGATACTAATAATAATGAGAATCCATTTGGTCTCTTATGGCATATCTGCGATTCAAATGTTACGAGCACTCGGTAGCATAGGGGCAGCGTGCTTGGCTATGAGTAGGTAGGTTCAAGGTTCGAGTCCCATATAGGTGAAATATTTTCTTCGAACTAATCGTTTCGAAAGACCAGGTAATGACGAATTACAATACAAAAAGAATCAATTTTTTTTTTTGGCAGTGCAGGACCAATTTTGGTGATCTATATCGGGTCACAATTATCCGCCAAGACTCGGTCGATAATCGGGCCAAGCTCGAGTGCCAATGATGGCAATCTTAACGGGGACTGATTGTTGGCCGATTCTCGAATGAACTCCTACGCGATGCTCGGCCGATTCTCGTAAGCCATTCTAGGGCCAATATTGATTGCGAATATCGGGCCGCTCTTATCATCCGAGGCTCGGTCGATGATCGGGCCAAGCTCGAGTGCCAATGTTGGCAGGCTCGGCGTCGCGCATCGGCCAATCGTTGGCCACTACCGATCACCCTACATGGGTTGGTATATAAGCTTAGGCTAAGATGATCAGACGAACACTTTGAAAGATTTTCTTCCGAAAAATTACATTGTAACCACAAACATGTGTACGACATGCTGGGAAAAAAATTAATGGATTCCAACCAATGTGTTGCTATAAAAAAATGCATCATTCTGACCCTTAAAATTGGGCTTCCAGAAAGGGATACCCCGTCACCAACGCGTCCAACCATCGCAACGGTAGCACTTCTGCAAAGCTCCCCATCCTCATATGCCCCGAGCTGCAAAGTCAAGACTCCGCACAATTATATATTCTGATAAACAATTGCCTATTTCGATAGCTATTGATAAGCTACTCGTATTCTGGATATATGGAGGCTCTTTTGACAGCCATATGGTAGTCCATTTTAATAGCTCTTCGATATGCTATTTTGATAGGTATTTGATAGGCTATTTGAAATATAAAAGGCCATTTTGATAGCCTCTCGCCCACTCTTCGATCCAACGATTAAAAGTACGTATTTGTTTCCGCTGCATACGATCAAGCCACCCCAATCCAATCGAGCTTCGACTCTGCAATATGCAAACATTTCAATCGCAACCGCACCCGACGTCTTCCCCTCCCGTTTCTCCTCGTGCCGCAACCGTAACGATTCGAAGGCGCGTGGAAGCATTCAATTTTGACGGAACGAGGGGAAAAAAAAGGAACTTTGCCACACGCAATCGCGTTCGTCACGAACGGGGGCCCAGTTCCTGCGTCATTTTTTTTAACGAGAGACTCTGGTTCTCGGCTCGATCAATCATTTTTTTCCGCCTCTTTCTCCAACGTCGCGAATACACAATAAAATCCATCTAACCACCCCCTCGACGGTTTATCCTACTGCCCCACGAAGCTCCGAATTCTCGTCGATGGTCAATTTCACTGACACTCGGAATTTCCGTTCGCGCGCTCCAGTTGCACCGCGATAACGAGACGTCCGGGCAGGCTCGAGGGAGAAGAGGGTAGATAAAAGTGGCGAACGTATAGGCGCACCATGTGCACTTGCAGCTTGCCATTGGGAGAGACAGACAATAAAAGGGAGGGAGAGAGAGACAAGGAGGAAACAGGCTCGTCAGTTTGCATTCGCATTCGAGTTTTTTGAGAATTCGAGGAGAAAAGCTCGGAATTCTGAAAATCGGAGGAATTTCGACACAACGGGTACACTCAGATTGTATATACAGGGTGTCCTGTTGTGAACGGATAATCCTGGAACTTTCGATAGATCCGATCATGTCCTATTATATGCTGGAATTTCAGTTTAGTCAAAGTCCCACGGTTTTCGAGATTTTCGGCTGTATGTTATTTTTTGAAAAAAATAATCTGCTTTTGATTTTCCGCATGCTTTTTAAAGTACTTGGCAAGATAGGCGTAGTACATTTTTTTTACACCGCAGGTTGTCAAATT
Source organism: Ophion ellenae (assembly GCA_963210295.1). NCBI lineage: Eukaryota > Metazoa > Arthropoda > Insecta > Hymenoptera > Ichneumonidae > Ophion > Ophion ellenae. The sequence continues at coordinate 26,143,491 of OY723395.1, forward strand.
CAGATGTTCGAATTGGTTTGTGTGAAAATTCTGCATAAGATCTTTTTTCATAAAGTTTCCTTAAGGGGAGGGTACGGGTTTCAGTGTGAAAAAAAAACACTTTTTTGCGATTTTTTTCATCTATATGGATAGAGTAAATTTATTGAAACCTTTTGTACATTGTTAAGTGTCATTTCAAGAACATTCCGTGAAATTTGTATGCGAAAATATCCACAAACAAGCCGGTGACGAAGCTTTTCCAAGAATGCCTTTGGAAAAACACGATTTGCGGTGGTCACTGTATCTCCGCTAGAAATTATCTGAAATCAAGTACCATTAAAATTTAGTCAAAGTATCATCAAACCCTCCCCCCAACGGTCTTTGATAATTTTTTTTTTTATTTTTAAATTTTTGGTGGTCATGTAAAGTGAATAGTGCTATTTTTCACGAAAAATTCCGCCATTTTGGGGGTGGAAAACCCCCTCAATGTAAAAAAAAAATCTCAAACTAACCGTTGGGGGGAGGTATTTTATATGTGGAAAGTGTGTACCAAGTTTGAAATAAATAGGTCATGTAGTTTTCAAATGGCAGTGAACACGGACTTTGAAAAAGTGGTTTCGAGAAAAACGCGGCACCGGCTTGTTCGTGGATATTTTTGCGTACAAATTTCACGGAATGTTCTTGAAATGACACTTAACAATATACAAAAGGTTTCAATAAATTTACTCTATCCATATGAATGAAAAAAAATCGCAAAAAAGTGTTTTTTTTTCACGCTGAAACCCCTACCCTCCCCTTAATATTTAAGGTTAAAAAGAAGACTTTTCTAGATAAAACAAATAACTAATAGGATTTTTTGAAAAACCGGGTGAAAATAGTCATCATTTGTAAAAATGGCATGCGAAAAACCTAAAGCAGATGATTTTTATCTCGGAAACCGTGGGACTTTTACTGAACTAAAATTCCAGCATATCGTAGGACAGTTATTATCCATTCATAACAGGACACACTGTATATAAACATATGTATAACGCGATTTAAAAAAATCGATATTTTTTGCAAATTTTCCTATTTGGTAGTTGCAGTAAAGAGAAATATGACGCCTGTTAAAATATGAGCCCTTAATATCAATATTTAGAGGTTCCTCATCGCGATTTTCTATTTCCCATGCGAATAACTTGGAGAAAACTTTGCTGGCCACTTTTGCATTTTATAACTCGCCAACGGGTAAACGGACAACAATACCGGTCTGAACAATTTTTGTAGGGAATTGAACGCTCTATAAAAAAGATCTCCTATCGTTTTACGATAAATCGACTATTCCAAAACTTATTCAAGCTCAAAATTGCGTTCATAGTAAATATCAAGATTTCTTCACTTTTCCGGCGAAATTATTTACTTATCACAAAATGCCATACGACCTTTTTCGTAGATTCCATTTTCTCCAAAATCATGACATTAAGGGGTTAGCCCCACTTGCGATTTTGAAAAAATCAATTTTTTTTATTGCATTTTTTTTAAGTATAAGTATCTGAGAATATGTCCTGAAAATTTCAAGTCGATCCGAACAAAATTGACTGAGATATGAGCGGTGAAAGAGAAGAATCCGCGTTGAAAGAGAAACTTTAAACGCGTTTTTCTCAAAATGGCATTTCTGAAGTCGGTGACCAAGATTACTCGAACACTAATGAACCGATCCTCTTGAAATTTTGCAGGCTTATATAATACATAAAAATGTAGTCTTTAATCGTTCGATTTTTTTTTCGAAAAAAAATGGCCTTTTTACAGCCAAAAAACGGCCGTTTTTTCCGTTAAAATCGAACCATTAACTTCGACTGCCCGCCATTTTGTGAAAAATGAATATTTTTTAAAATCCTTCAATTAAAGACTAGTTTATACTTATATTTGACTAAATCGATCCGCATTTTTTCCTTCAGATGATCCACTTAGCCGCAATTTTGGTCACCGCAAACAGTGTATATAAAAACATTATTTCATTGACGGCCATTTGCCACTAAACAATGTAATATTTTTCAATAAAAAAAGTTACTGAAAGTTCTTCAAGGTGTGTTCTTTAAGATGGTATATTGATCGATTAAAAAAGTTTTGTAGCTTTCTTAAAAAAAATTCATGAAAAAGGCCTTTTTTTGCGCTACAAGTGGGGGTAACGCCTTAAATAAATTAAAAATTAAACAGTTTAATAGTTAACAGCTTTACACATTTAGTTTTTTTTTTAGAAAAGATGCCTTTTTTCGTTAAATTTATTGTTATATTGACCAAAAATATGAATAAAAAATGGCCGATTTTAATAAAGTTACTTTTTTATGTTTACTGTTGATGAAAAATGTAAAGATACGTGATTTTTTTTTCCGTTTTATTTTTAAAAAATTCTAAAACAATAAGTTTTTAAATTTTGAACATCAAAGGTATGACAAAAACGCCTTGAAAACAATGTCGTGTTGTAAATAAACAACTAAAAGTAACTTTATGAAAATTGGCGTCTTTTTATGTATATTTTTAGTTAATACAACAATTAATTTCATATATATATATATATATATATGATATGCACCTATGTATACATATATATGGGTATATAAATGTAGATAGATAGATAGATAGATATAAATGTATATGTATAAAAGGGTAAATATATGTGCAACCATTTGATACCGAAAACTCGTTAAAATTAATTATCACATAAAGTTTCTAATGTTCTTGAAGCTAGTGACGGATATACAGTACAGAACGGATATCAAGGAGATGGGGATTCGTTGAAAAGACGATCCGAAGAAGAATCTCTTCGGCGCAATCACAGTGAAGAATTGATAAAAGCACGCCGAGAGTTACATTGCTGCTGGACGATTTAATGAATGTACCACGATAACGAGGAGATAGAAGACGGAAGGGAGAAGAAGAAATAGAGAAAGAAAGAGAGGGAGAGAAAGAGAGAGAGAGAAAGAGAGAGAGAGAGAGGCAGACAAAGAGAGCACATTTCCCAGAGACGCGTAATGAGGGGAGATAAAACAAAATCTGTTTCCGTCTTTCCCTCTCTATCTCGCCCCTCTCTCCCTCTCTCCCTCTCTCCCTCTCTCCCTCTCTCCCTGTACGCTCATAACTACGAACATGCGCCGAAACAACACTGGCGATTCTTTTACCGTCGCTCCATTTTTATTTCAATTAGATGCCTCTTCCCCTTCCTCGTTACGCCCCCCTCTTCATATTATTCTCCTCTCCTCCTCCCGCTCGTCATACGTGACGAAAATATTTTCCAAAAGTTGGAGGCAGACCGTTGTTTTTCTTACCGCAGACAATTTCTTTCACCTCACATTTGCAACGCTCCCCATCATTGCCTCTTTCAATAATTTCATCTAAGCCCCGGTCACGCTCTTCTCGTAAAACATTTTTTGCAGCTCATACGCGCGTTCATTTTTCTTGTTATTCATAAAAGTTGCGCTCGTGGCGCATAAATAATACTGTTGCCGCGGATCTCACCCGGTCATCTGGTAGGTAAAGCTCGTTTCCATAAATCCTCCTATGCGCGGTACACGCTCGAACCCCGGCACAGAAACATATAAAATCTTGGCGAAATAATGTTCTTGCGGGTGGAACGTTCTATAGTTCCACGTGGAAAAACGGCGCAGACAGCGTACGGTAGTCATGTATTTAGTTACGAGGTACATGTTACACACACACACACACACACACACACACACACACACACACACACACGTATATATATATATATATATATATATATATATATATATATATATATATATATATATATATATATACGTGTATGTGTATGGCGCTACTAGTTTGCACGCTTGTACTCAATTAACTGGACATGGACCAAGGCCCCAGGGAGTTTCAGCAGACAACACAGCCTTACATATTCAGTGGTGGGGAAAAAAGGCCTAACAAACGTCACTCAACACGCCGAGTAACGTAACTCGAGTCCTTTTGTTCGTTAACAATTGGTACATAAATATATATTTATATATAAATATATATATGCAAAACAATGATTCAAAATACATTTGAGTGTGCGGACCCTTCTCATAGTAGTCAGATGGCTTCATATCTTGATATCTTAAAAACCAATAACGGTAACGTTTGTATCGTTGGAAGGCACCGATTTGTTCTTTTGATCATTTTTAATTAATTTATTTTTATTGTTGTTCAACTTCTTTTTTTGTAAGATGAGGTGGTTAATTTCTCATGAGAATACGTCGACGCGTTAGAGCCATTTTTACAACCTAAAACGGCAAAAAAATTGAGTTATTTTAGAAAATTCATTTTTGTTGCGTTCTCACGATGCAAATTTTAACGTGGTGAGAATAATCTGGAGTAAATTTAAGTATATTTATAAATGTAAAGATTGTCTCGAAGAGCCTAGTCAGGAAATTATGGATTAGTTTAACGCAGGACACCACAGTGACGGGTTAAGAAGATCGAATTTTCGTGTTTGCTCAAAGTGTACATATTCACGAATATGTGAAAAAATATTCAAGTTAAAATATTGAAAATTGAGCAAGTTACAGACGATTTGCAATTAGTGAGAGCAGGTGGCGCAACGATTTACGTGTACCAAAACTTTCAATCGCGTTTTTCTAAAAACGACTTTTCTCGACCTGGCCGGAATCTAATAGTCCAATTTTTAATTTTTCTAAACCGAAATTTCCGTAATTGCAGTAGCTATCGTTGTATGTAGCCGTTTTTTGATGTTGAAATTTTGTCTTTTTTCAGACCCCCAAAAAAAGTAAAAATGTTGCCAAAAATACACTTTTTTATCACCCGCCATTTTGTAAACTTTTTTTCGAAAAAACGGCTGCGAACAATGAGAACTAGATCTATATAGATTATGAAAGTTTTTTATTTTGATTTTTCAGATCAACCTTTGTCAAGTTATCGATCCGGCCGTTGAACTACATTTTTTATACGGGGGCTCTATGATACCGCAACAGCGCTTAATTTTGAATGTTTTCTTTCGCACAAAAATCCACGCGAAATAAGTTCAATGTATGTTCAATAACATACCTCTTTTCAAGATCCCAAATAAATAATCTAGCAGAGAAAAAAAATTCGAAAAAACAACATTTTTCGACTCAGCACAGTGATGTCGCCCCACTAAAAAATCAAGGGTCCTTCTCAGAATTGCCAGATGTGCTAGTAACCAACATTACATCGATGTAACGACCTCAAAATATACGTTTTTTTTTAAGTATATGTGCATTCATACATATATATTTATTCATACACAGGGTGTCCTGTTTCGAATGGATAATCCTGCGACTGTCGATAGGTCAGATCATGTCCTAGCTGGAATTTCAGTTTAGTAAAAGTCCCACGGTTTTCGAGATAAAGATCATCTGCTTTTGGTTTTTCGCATGCCATTTCTACAAATGATAACTTTTTTTCACCCGGTTTAAAACTAATACTCTTGGTTATTTATTTTATCTAGAAAAGTTTTCTTCTTAACCTTATATGTTAAGGAAACTTTATGAAAATAATCTTATGCACAATTTTCATACAAACCAATTCGAACATCTGACTTTGATAGCCTGTGGGGTAAAAAAATGTACTACGCATATCGTGCCAATTACTTTTAAAAGTTGCTTAGGTATTTCCGATTCATATCTTTTGTAGAAATGGTACGCGAAAAACCAAAAGCAGATGATTTTTTTTTTTTTTTTTTTTTTGAAATAACAAACCCAAAAATCTCGAAAACCGTGAAACTTTTACTAAACTGAAATTCGAACATATAGTAAGAGATGATCTGACCTATTGACAGTTGCAAGATTATTCATTCATAACAGGACACCCTGTATATATATATATATATATATGTATGTATGTGTGTGTGTATATATATATATATATATATATATATATATATATATTGCACTGGATAAAATAAAATATGCACCGCACCCTTAACTTTGCATTACCCCAGTGTACTTTATTTTATCTAGTACTTTCACTCCACTCTCTTTCTCTCTCTCTCTCTATATATATATATATATATATATATATATATATATATATATATATATGCAAAGTTAAGGATGCGGTGCATATTTTATTTTATCCAGTGCAATATATATATCTATATACATATACACATGCGTGTAAGGGTTTCTAGAGCTGTCTGTACATGCATACATCCATTGACATGTCCGTACGTTAAAGGGCTCCGTCGAGGGCCTGGCGTGCGTATCACCTTCGCCCTTGGCATCGCCGTTGCACCTGGATACGAAGGGAACTAGGGAGCCCACTGTTTAACGACAGATACGAACCCCTATCAATCCGTGGGTACGCGTAGCAAACGCTCGCTCATCCGCGGCGGGCACATATTCAGCGTGAAATGGCCCGGTTTACAGCCTGGTACCGATCCGATTGTAACTGGCGTGTATGTACGGGAGGTTCCAGCTGAAATTGGTCCGCATGAGCTGCTCGTCCGTCGTAGCATCTCGCCCCTTTACTGTCGACGTGGATAGATAGCACGCAGTCTTGATATGAAAAAAAGTGTCTTTGTGGGGTGAATTTTCGAGTGTTAATGGATCAGTGAACGTGGTGAAAGGTATTTTTAACTGCGCGGTCGATCATTCTTCATTATGCGAATAACCGATTTTTTTGTAGGGGGGTATGCGCTGGCTCGCCGCATATAGGGAGAATGTGGCGAACTAGGCGAGAGGTTAAAGGGCATCCCTCGCGGATTCAACCACGATCTACCATGCACTGTTGTTGGCCACTCTCGGCTGCGTTAATTAAAAGTCCGAAACCCTCACGTTTATTCGCAGAGTCTCTCTCTCTCGCGCTCTCTCTCTCTTTCTCTCTCTCTCTCTCTCTCTCTCTCTCTCTCTCTCTCTCTCTCTCTCTCTCTCTCTCTCTCTCTCTCTCTCTCGCCCCTATACTATGCACCCAACCGAAACCAATAGAGCCACACGCTCGCGGGACCATGCGCGAAAAATTCGCCAACTCCATTCATCACACATACCCATCAAAACTTGCAAAACGAAAGCTCGTAACTAGCACAATTAAACACGGGAATAATTGCGGCTTGAGCCCTTTTATCGCTCGCACTCCATTTATACGTGGAGTTGAAGTTTGCATGGTTGGAATGCAACGAAAATCCTTTTTTGTTTCAACCCTTTATTTTTGTTACTATCTAATCTCTTTTTTCGCAGGCTTGGGTTACGGATAACCAAGGAGGATCTTCCATAATGGTTCGGCGATTTTTGGAGCCCAAGTGTGCGAAAAAAAAATTGGGCGGTGAGGAAAAAAGAATATTTTTGTTGCATTCCAACGATGCAATTTTCAATATCATATTTATACATAGTGGAGGAGTCTATGGATGTTGAAATAAAAGGATGTACTGCCGAATTCAACTTTGGGCCGCGTGGCATTGTTGTTTTTGGTGGTGGTGCCAGAGTTCAATTTGGACTCTTCGGATACTTCTTTTTTAAGTGAGGACGCCACTGTGACGAGATGATGAGGGGGCGCTTTTTTCGATTTTTTTTGTCTACTAGATTATTTATTTGGGATTTGGAAAAAAGGGTATTTTATTAAGCACATATTAAACTTAATTCGGGTTAATTTTTATTTGAAAAATAAAAATAAAAATTAACAACGTTATTGAGGTATAATGGCACCTCTGTATAAAAAATGTAGTCCAACGGCTAGATCGATAACTTGACAATGATTGTTATGAAAAATAAAAATAGAAAAGTTTTTTTACTTATATACATGCAGTTATCTTGGTCCGTAGCCATTTAAAAAAAATTGATATGAAAAATCACAAAATAGCGCATCCCAGGTAGGGAATCAAAAGGCTGACGATGGAAACAAACTTGTGCGAGCCTTGTTTCACCGAGCCTGAGTGAGACAGACCTGGGCCAGGTTTCATTGCATCGTTTGGAGCAGCCTGGAACCAAGACTGGCTGCTTAGCCTAAACTCAGGGTTATTTCAAGCTTTATTCAGCCAGTGGATTTTCAGGCTACAAAATCAAGGCTGGATGCAGGCTTGTTTCAGGTTGTGATAAAATAAAATAAATTTTAAATAATATTTTTTCTGTACTTTTATGAAAAAAAAAATTAGCAATAAATTTGTCGGGTGTGAAGGCACGAAAAACGAAAGCGAAGGAGGCAGCTCAGAACATTTAAACATATTTTCTTATCGATATTTATGAGGTACACAAAAAAGTTTTTTTCTCGTCACATACACATTTCGTATATACTCACTCTCTGGGGTTTGCGTACACTCTGTGTATTACGTGTCCCATAAACAATAAATAAAATAAAGTATTGTGTTTAAAATATTTTATATATATTTTATAACAAATAATGTAATGAATAATAAATATATACAATAAATAAGATGAATTCTTTACAAATTTATTAAATTTATCCCAATGTAGAATATAGAAGACTAAAAAACAGGCCTCATATAGCCTCGAGAAGAGTTTGGGATAAGCCTGGTCATAAATGCTCGTGAAGGCTTCATTAAGGCTCGTTTTGAACCTTGTTGTTTCGTCGTTTCAGGCTTAGTACAGGCTTTTCTACCAGCCTTTGGTCAAGCCTGTGTGCAACAGCCTGAAACCGCGTTATCATTCAGGGGTTCAGCTAGGCCTGAAATCAGGCTGGTGCTTAGCCTGAATAAAAAAATGTGAGCCTTCTTTCAGAGCTTGGCGAGCCCTTTTTTCATCGTCAATTCCTACCTGGGATGTTAAAAAAAGAAGCAATTTTGGGGAAATTTCTACTTATTTTCGGGGACTTAGAAAATACTTATTTTCAACAACAAAAAAGGCTACGTACACCGATAGCTACTGCAATTCTAGACATTTATTTATTACTTGAATAAAGGGACAACGTTGCTGCATGGCCAATCGGTGTAGGAGGTTCTGGCAACGACAATGTTCTGAAATAGACATTTAAAAAATGCACTTTTAGTATAATAATAAAAATTTCCTATGACCAGATTCTTTTCCGAAATTTTTAAAATGACAAAAATAGCATATTGTAGAAAAAGTTCGATTTTTGGCCAAAAAAACAACTTCAATCATTTGTTATTAACAAATGGATACACATATCGAAAAATTATCCGATCATACGATAACAAAGGTTACGACCTATGCTCTGTGCGATTTCAATGTCAACAGGGCGGATTGATTTCGAGATACGACTTTTACAACGTTTTATAAAACATAGCTTCGGGCAGAATGCAAAAGAAAAAAACGGTAAATCGCCGCAGGGCCGTTCACCGTAGCGCAGAAGGCGATCTGAGTATCCGCAAAAATCGTCATAACTCGACCAGTTGTTGGAATGTTCGGAAAATCTTCGTTGCAAATTGAACTTGAGACCCTAGGATACAAAACTATGCTTTAAACAAATCGTCTAAATTTCTAAAATGTCAAGCTAGCATAATGTCTACTATTCCTTAGAATGTGAATAATAAAATAAATTATTATTACCAATTGTAAGTGAAGCTTCGATTAATTTTCACCGCAAGCCCAACAAGTCTTCTTTGCTGCGATCTCAGCCAGGACTAACTTTCATTCCCGTGAGCGCAAATATTAAAAAAAACGCTGTATAATTTGTTACAACGAGAGAAAAAAAACGTGACAGCCGCGAGTCTATAATCTCTCCTTGGAATTTCGATTTCCGTGGGCAAAAAAAAACGTTGTCAAACCCCCGGATGATCTGTGGAGCAAGTAAAAATTGTCAACTCCCGCACAAGCTGGCGACTACGTTACGTACGTGTTTACCGCCCACTTCTGGCAAAAGCGGATAAATGGGAAGCACTATAGAGCGCCAAGCGATGCAAAAGGCACATGCGCCCATATTGGTTTATCCGCTCTCTCGAACGTTCAACCGACGAAATTCCATTTCCCCTTGCATGAATATTTTCGTAGTCATTCTCCGTCGTTGCTTTATATATTGCAAATTTGCGGAGTTCTATGTACCGTCGTATACCGGAAATTCCGGTCCATATGAAGAGATCGGGTGTCGAAATGATTTTTGCCCGGTTTTAGATCGCCTCATGGATATTTTACGATTAATTTAGATGGTTAAAAGTAATTTTTAGTATTTTTTTTGTAATTTTAAGTAATTTTGGTAATTTTAGCCATTTTTAGTATTTTTAGTAATTTTGGTAATTTTAGTAATTTTTAGTAATGTTGGTAAGTTTTAGAAATTTTAGTTTTTCAGTAATTTTGGTCATTTAAGTTTTTTTCGTCATTTTTAGTCATTTTGGTAATTTTAGTTTGTTTTAGTAATTTTGAGTAATTATGGTCATTTTAATCGTTTTTAATTTTTTGAAAGTAATTTTCGTCATTTTAGTAATTTTCGTAATTTAAGTTTTTTTTAGTGATTTTAGTCATTTTTAGCAATTTTTAATGATTTTAGTACTTTCTAGTATTTTAGTAACTATAGTAATTTTAGCATTTTTTGTTGTAATTTTTAGTAATTTTTAGCAATTTTTAATGATTTTAGTACTTTTTAGTATTTTAGTAACTTTAGTAATTTTACCATTTTTTGTTGTAATTTTTAGTAATTTTTAATAATTAAGATTACACGTTCAAATCCTAATGAAAAGTGGCCCACTCTCACCCACATTCACCTCCATTTAGCAAAACCGGTTCTTAGTTTTAAAAAACGCAAAAAAAATCGGTTCATCGACATATATGTGCAGGTGTTCATAAATTAAAAAATTAATACTCAAATGAATTTAACTACAGCCCGTCACATTTTTACTGACATTTGATGGCTCCCTAATCAGTCCATTAAAAGTACAAAATCAAGTTCGAAAAGGCTGGAGAGAGACAAAAAAGAAACACGAAGTCTCCAACTTAATTCTCACGCGATGGTGCAAAGCGGCAGTCTTTAATATGATAATCACGTTCGCGAGCTCGCGCGCGGCTAACTCGAAAAATAAAAAGACATTAAAACGAATAAAAAAGAAACTCGTGGAGCTTTGCGTACAAGCCGACGGGCTCATAACGCAGTCGTGACGATGACTTGAAATGTTTTCGGATGAATGCAGTGCCATTCATTGCCCCGGCGCCCAACACCCCCCGAGCATTCCCTTTTCCCGCGTGTGTGCCTAATTAACAGGCCATGCGCGTACTCCCTCGCTATCGCTATCGCGCCCGAACTTCGAGTCTTTCTTCCGTCGCACGTATCGGACATTCCGTGCAAAAGAACGGATTGAAATGGCATAAATTCGAGATTTTATTTCATTACGTTCAAGAATTGTTTTGTGGGCGCTGTTCGGAAAGGCAGTGAACATTATTTTCGAGAATATGATATAATTCGTTAATTAAGGGGAGATATACACCTAGGAGCCGGAAAAACGGTCATTTTTGTGAATTTTCTCGAGGAAAACTACTTAAAATTTGGGATTGGGGTTTTAATTATCTAAAAGTATATACATTCAAAAATATGTTTATTTTTCTTTATTTAAAAATATCAAAAATATACAAGGATATTGAATGATCCTTGGAGCGTCGTAAAAAAATCTGCGTATACGGTACCCACTGGCGTTTCTTCAAAAATCATCTGAAAAAAAAACCAAAAATATTATTAAATTAGATACTATAATCTAGTACTTGTTATAGCCGATTTTGAAAATATCGATTTATGACAAAATGGCGGACGTTTGAACATAAATAGTGATTTTTGGGCCAAAAATTAATTATTATTTTGCCTACGAAACAAAAAGCAAGTAACGGGAAAAAAATCCTATGACAAGTACTAGATAATGGTGTATAGAATAACCACAAAAAACCTCAAGGCAATCGGTTCATTGGTTTTCGAGAAATTTTGGGTACCGATTTGAAAAACGTGGTTTTGAGAAAAACGCGTTCGGAAATTTGGGAATGAATAAATCATGAAATTTGTCAACTTACATGAAATCATCGATACCAGGCCCATAGTGTAGATCTTCTACGGTCGACGGAATGTTCATAGCTTCTAAATCGACTTTTTCGACCATCTAGGTGTATGTCTCCCCTTAAGGGGGAAGATACCGTTAGGCAAGGAAAAAATTGCTGATTTTCATGATTTTTTTTTAAAGGTTAGATTTTTTCGCCACTTTTGAGACTTAGAGTATGATTTATTACTTTTGGCTGTTACATGGTATTTTTTTTTCTATTTATCTTCAGGAATATCGTCGGTGTGGCACAGTCTTCTAAACGGCTTACAGTGGATGTTGTTAGACGGCGTGACACGTAGCGTCGGCGGGATTCATCTGAAAAAAAACCAACGATGATTTTTATTTCATTAACACTCATACGCAAAATATGAACTAAGAAAAAGTCAGCAATGTTGAAAACCAATGAAATGGTACGCTTTGAAACAAAAATATTTAATTTTCCGAAAAAATTGTTACATTTTGCAATAAAAAATACGTTTTTTTTTCAAAAACATTTAGGGTCATATTTTCGGCAATAAGGTTAGAGAGATTTATACCAAACTTCATCAAATCCAGTCGATTAGTTTTTTAGCTATACGTCACGTCAGTTTCAAAAATGCAGTTTAGAAGACATCACACCTTCGCCATTTTCAAAGAGTTATAAAAGAAATACAATGTAACATCCAACAATCGTAATAAAATATACCCTAAGTCTCAAAAATGATGAAGAAATGTAGCCTTTAAAAAACATAATGAAAATCAGCAAATGTTTTCCTCGCCTAAGGGTATCTCCCCCCTTGAGCGATCTTTGGATGCTCAAGTCACACGAACAATGAGTGCATCAGAGACGGGAAGCTTGTACATTTTTGAAGGTATAGATAGTCAATGATTTTCTATATTTGTCACAAGTATCAGCTTCGTATCTCAAAGATTACCTAAGCTAGAGCGTTCCCTAAACATTCTTTCATTCTAAAAATACTTATTTCGCTAAAATCCTTTTGACATTTCTCACCGAAAAAAAAACCAAACCCGTTCTCCAGTGGGACTCTTTCCACGTAAAGAATTTCACCCTGATAGCTCAAAATTAGCAAAAGTTGGAGCGTTACTCAGATTTTTCGAAAAAAAAGCAGCCCTCCATCGAAATCCGGATCGTTCCTTCGATGTGTTGACAAATTCAATACAAATAGGGCGCGAAAGGCCCTTAAGGTATGGAAAATCCAGCCTGACATTTCAAAATTCTCCAAATTAAAAAAAAAAAACACGCGCATACACACTTGTCGACATTTGGTTGCGAATTTTTTTTTCTGTCTTCTTTTTTTTTTTTTTAATATTTAGGACAATTTTTATTAAAACTCAACAAAAATTGCACGAATGCGAAATTCGCTTTGCAAAGCAAAAACGAAATTTGCAAAGGAATTTGGTCGAATTGGCATGGAATTCCGCATGCCCGCGTATTATTTACTGTTTTCTCGTCCTCTTCCTTTGCCGAACCAGCGTGCACGTAGTGTGCATACGTAAATAATTATATATATATATATATATACATATATATATATATATATATATATATATATATATATATATATATATATATATATATATAAATATATATATATATTTATATCAGCGCAGTTTCTACGAGACCGAGAATTTAATTAACTCGTTCTGCATTTGATGGCTTGGTCGTCGAGAGGCCTCATCACCTTTACGTATTTACCGGATTATGAAAAAACTTTCGGGTGTCTATATTTGCCGAAGCGAGGATAATTAATAACGTTCTGTCCTAACGTGATACGCGGAGGAAAATGTTTCCGACCGGGATCCAAAGAGAAATATGAAGAAAAAAAAATGGTAAGTACATTGCACACGAGTGAAGCTGGGTCGAAAGAAATCCGATAATGGACGGCTCTCTCTCTCTCTCTCTCTCTCTCTGTCTCTGTCTCGAATGAACATATATGCTGTTCTTAACTTTCGTGCGTAGTCATAACGTCAAAAAAAAAAAGTTGCGAGCTCTTCCACGATATTGAGCACATGGGCATTGCCGGTGATTCTGTCGACGTACCCCAAAGGGCTGGCTCAAAAGACGTCTGACTTTTGCTGCGAATAACAAAACTTGACGTTTGAAAGTGTTTGTGCGATACGAGGGGCTTAAAAAAATGTGTGCGAGTTGGCGGGACAATGTAATTTCAAAAGAGCTCGGAGCAAAACGCATCCGAAGCAAGAGCGCGTGGAATGTACGGAATAAAAGTGATTTTACGGTAAGCCACGGTTTGCTCTGCATTAAACATCCCCGCAATACACTGACTCCGTAAGAGAAAAGAGAAATATTGAAAAACGTGTAAAAAAATAATCTACTCGCCAGAATTTCTTGCAGCGCGTACACGGTTATTTGCGGCTTGTGAATTATTATTCGTGGTACTTTAAATCTCGAGGGATAATCGGATTTTATTAGTTCGCTTTAATTACGTAAATTAATTAAATGCGATTATTATTCGTCTTAACGTATTTATCGTAATCTTCGTGAAATTTGGATATGTTTTATCACTCGGTAATCGAAAAATACAATTTTCCGCTATGCCATTAGAGCCCCTGGGTTTAATTAATGATGCGATATGATTATTTTAATTACGGAATATAAAATGAGATTATCGATGACACGATTCGTTGATTGGGTCGAGCGCACGGCTCTCAAGTGTCTGTTCGATGCGTCGATATAGGGCGATTTTATCGTAGGGAAAAAATATTATTTTAGTTTACATGCAGTACCTATTTTGGAGAATTTAAGGGGGGATTGTCTTTTTTTTCGCAAAATTTACCGCTTTTTGGGAATTTTTTTGTGAAGAAAGTATACAACGGAAAACTTGTGAAACTTGGCATATAGTTTTATTGATCTGTTTACTACATACAAAAAATTTTTTAAACAATTTCATCAAAAAATCCGCCTCCCACCCCCCTCGACGCGCGATGGTCCTTTTTTGATGTTGTGCACGATTACAGCCTTCACGTTCATCCTGCAACAAAAACCCAAAAAGCATTTTACTTTAGACACATATAGCTATCGTTTGATGAAGGGAAGAAAAAAAAATTACGATTTGGTGACGTTTTGAACTTGAAGTATCGATTTTTCGAAAAAAATTGATCGATTTTTTGTTGTAAATAAAAAACTATTAAACGTATTGCTTTTTTGCTACATCAAACGATAAAAGGATGTCAGCTGAGCATTCTGTCCAAATTTGAAGGCAATCGGTTGAAGAGTTTTTGAGAAATCGTGCACACCAGTTGTGAAAAAGCTGTTTCGAGAAAAACGCGTTTAAGGGGGGATTTTTTGATGAAATTGTTTAAAAAAAATTTTGTATGTAGTAAACAGATTAATAAAACTATATGCCAAGTTTCACAAGTTTTCCGTTGTATACTTTCTTCACAAAAAAATTCCCAAAAAGCGGTAAATTTTGCGAAAAAAAAAGACAATCCCCCCTTAACGCGTTACACCTAGCTGCTGGCCGGAAGAAAAAAGTTTTTCGTGATTGTTTCTAGAATTACGTGTGCAGGTTTGCATTTTTTTTAAACATTACATTTTTTTTAACCGTATGGCTTTGAGTATCTTTTTACATTTTTTGTATTGAAAAATATTTATAAATGTAATTGATAGAATGGTTTGTGCCGAGCGCTGTTTGAAAGAAATCCTTGGCGGTGACCACTGCTGCTTGGAACCAAATCATCCGAAATAAAACAAATCAAACGCGTTTAACTTCTGCATTAAAGTAAATGCATTTAATTAGATCGAAAAAATCAATCCAATGTGAAAGTAACGATTTTCGGTGAAAAACAGATATGTTTTCGTTGATTGAAAAACAAACTATAAATCGAAAAAAATCCTTCGTTCAGGCACTGTTTCCATATATGTAAAAGAAGCTCGTAAAATTTTAAGTTGATCGGCGCAGCAATTTTGGAGATATCGTGATCACCGATCTTGAAAAAGTTACTTTGAGAAAAACGCGTTTAATGGGGGAGATATCTTTGAGCGAAGAAAAAATTGCTGATTTTCATGATTTTTTTTTGAAGGAACGATTTTTCCACCATTTTTGAGACTTAGGGTATGTTTTATTACTAATTTTTGCTGTTTCATGGTCTTTTTAAATTGCGGCGGATGTTGTCAGACGGCGTGACACGTAGCTTCCGCGGGATTAACCTGCAAAAAAATCAACGAAGATTTTTCTTTCATTGACACTCATACGCAGTATATGAACCAAGAGAAAGTGAGAAATATTGAAAATCGATGAAATGGTACGCGTTTAAACAAATACATTGAATTTTCCGAAAAAATGCTACTTTATGCAATAAGAAATACGTTTTTTTCATTTTCAAGAACATTCAGGGTCATGTTTTAGACAATAAGGTTAAAAAATGTATACCAAGGATCATCAGAATCGGTCGATTAATTTTTTAGCTATAGGTCACGCCAGTTTTGAAAATGAAGTTTAGAAGACCGTGCCATACTTCCGCCATTTTTAATGATTAATAAAGGTTAAAAAAATAGCATGTAACAGTAGCACTTAAACCTAGCCTAAGTCTCAAAAAGGGTGAATAAATAATTCCTTTAAGGGGTCACTTTAGACGCTAAAAAAAGGTTATTTTCGTGATTTTTTTTGATAGGTTTGTATTATAGATGTTGATATAAAAGTTGTTACATTTACTAAATACATGAATTTTTTATTTTTCTTTAATTTATGTCACTATTTATAGACAAAAAAGATAGTTAAAAAAATGTCCTTAAAAAATGATAGGTTTGCGCTGTTGATGAAATCTTGGAGAGAATCCGAAACCAAAAAATCAAACGGTTTTAGATTCAGTATGTTAATGGCTATAGCTTATATCACACGATTTTTCATATATGCAAAAATAACAAAATGGCGGACATTTTTCGAAAAAAACAAAAAAAAACTTTTCTTTCACCGTTTTTGGCAAAAAATAATAAATATAAAAAAATAATAATTCTTGATTTGCGCTATAGCTATAGTTGAAAAGAATATGTCGTTAAAATTTCATAAGGATCGGTTCCGTAGTGTCGAAGATTTTATCAACAAGACGTCGAAAACGCGTTGAAAATTTGTTTGGGTTACATAAATACATAAAAAACATTTTTTTATGTATTTGGAAAATTTATTCATTAAGTATTACAACTATTATATCAATATCTATAATATAAACCGATCAAAAAAAATTCATGAAAATAGCCTTCTTTGCGTCTAAAGTGAGAAAATCCCTTTGAAAAAATCATAAAGATCAGCAAGTTTTTTCCTCGCCTAAAGGTAGCTCCCCCCTTAAAGTTCACCGGTTCGCAAAGTCTGTCTATAAACGCCCATAGCTCCCTCAATTTCGAACGGATCGTCTTGAAATTTCCCCCGGATATATTAAAAATGTTACCTTCTGATAATCCGGCAAAACCAAAAACCGAAATGTTCACAAAGTTCGACTTAAGGGGCGGGGAGGGGTTTCGGCATGAAAAAAAAAAACACTTTTTTGCGATTTTTTTTCATCTATATGGATAGAGTAAATTTATTGAAACGTTTTGTGCATTGTTAAGTGTCATTTCAAGAACATTCCGTGAAATTTGTACGCGAAAATATCCACAAACAAGACGGTGACAAAGCTTTTCCAAGAACGCCTTTGGAAAAACACGATTTGCGGTGTTCACTGTATCTCAGCTAGAAATTATCTGAAATCAAGTACCATTAAAATTTAGTCAAAGTATCATCAAATCCCCCCCCCCCCCCCCAACGGTCTTTGATAATTTTTTTTTTTCGTTTCTAAATTTTTGCTGGTCATGTAAAGTGAAAAGTTCTATTTTTCACGAAAAATTCCGCCATTTTGGGGGTGGAAAACCCCCCTCAATGTGAAAAAAAATCTCAAACTAACCGTTGGGGGGAGGTATTTTATATGTAGAAAGTGTGTAACGAGTTTGAAATAAATCGGTCATGTAGTTTTCGAATGGCAGTGAACACGGACTTTGAAAAAGTGATTTCGAGAAAAACGCGGCACCGGCTTGTTTGTGGATATTTTCGCGTACAAATTTCACGGAATGTTCTTGAAATGACACTTAACAATGTACAAAAGGTTTCAATAAATTTACTCTATCCATATAGATGAAAAAAAAATCGCAAAAAAGTGTTTTTTTTTCACGCTGAAACCCCTACCCTCCCCTTAAAAGCCCTTAAAAATTTAACTCAGACTTCAAAATGAACTCAAAAATGTCAACGAAAATCAATTAAAATTTCTGTCATTTTTGCCCGGTACTGCATCTCCCACGCATCTCTGAATACTTTCGCATACTTTCGTCAATCTCGTTTAACGATCGCGCAACCTCGTCCAGTGGCAATGGAATTGGTTGTCAAGAGGCCTCTGCAAGATACCCGGAACAGGCGATGAGTGAACACTGCGTAATGAACTCGATCGTCGCGGCGCCAAGAGAGAAAAATGGATAGCAAGGAGACGCGCAGAAAATTGCATGCATCACGCGTCTCGTCAAAGTGAGAAAGTCGTCGATCGCTTAATTCACCATGAAAAGTTGAGGGACTTGGGCCCTTTTGACTTTCAGCTGTCGAGCCGTAACGAGAGAAAACGTTTGTACGACCACTTGGCTGGTTAAACGGCTCAACGAGGAAGTACGAGAGTGGGGGATCAATGTGAGCGCCGAGAACTTCAGGAACGTTCTTATCTCGCTCCCATGCGCGACTCGAGTGCCTCCGTCGACTCTTGTTTTCGCGATCATCCGAAAACTCGCGGAAAAAAATGCATCATTCTTATCTACGAAAAGCTCACTCTTTTGGTGCTTCCTTTGTTGCACCACTTCCTAAAATACGTTTTACACCAACGTCCTCTAACTTCAAATTCTAGTCTAGAGGCCCGAATTTCGAGTTTTTCGGGATTTATAAAAAAAACCAAAAAATTATCTCGCCATCCATTTTTTGCAGATTTTTTTATCGGTGTTTCAAAAACGTACAACAAAAAAATTGTGCAAAACGAAACTTTGAAAAAGTTATGGGCCTCTAAATATGGCCGTGAAAAAAAATTGAGACGATCGACATGATTCCAAAGCTTCCATTAATCTGAAACTGAAATAAAATGAATTTTATTGATCAATGAGAATGTCATTATGGCAGGTACCAAAAGGAAAAAAAAATTATGGTGACTGTCTGAAAAAGAGGTTATGTTTCGCCCTGTTTTTTGAGTTTTTAATTTTTTTATATAGTAATAATAATAATTTCACAATGCCCGAGGTAGAGTCGATAGAGGGATATATATTGAAGGTCCATACCAAATTTAAACTCAGTCGATCCTATTCTGATTTCGTTTGTTGGCGTAAATATTGGGAATTTCCTAATTTCCTTTTGAGGACATATTCTTAAGCACTTTATGAAAATACCAAAAAAATCCATTTCTCAAGTTTTTTCTAGAATAGAATTGCAAATAATTGAACAGTTGACTTCCGAAAGTAAAATTCGATCGGAATCGCGTTGATATCAGATGCATTTCTGATTGGACATATTCTTCAGAGTATTTACTTTAAGAAAATGCCGAAAAATATCAATCTTCTCAAGTTTTTCTAGACTAGAATTGCAAATAATTGAACAGTTGACTTCCGAAAGTAAAATTCGATCGAAATCGCGGTGATATCAGATGCATTTCTGATCGGACATATTCTTAAGAGTCTATAATATTTAAAAATGCCAAAAAAATCAACTTTTTCAAATTTTTCTAGACTATAATTGCAAATAATTGAACAGTTGTACAATAATTTAACAGTTGCATAATAATTGAACAGATCTCCAAAAGTAAAATTCGATCGAAACCCCGTTGATATCAGATGCATTTCTGATTGCAGTATCTTTTGCCTCTAGACACTTAGATCAGCTGGGAAATTGACCGATTCACCAATGGAGTCGTGAGAATCGAGAAGCTCCGTGTTGAATCGCTTGGGCAAAATATAATATTCATTTCGACAAGATGAAGAGTGTCGTCAGGATTTTATGTTTTATTCAAGTTGTGAATTACAGCCATAAATTATATCGAGACTGATTAACCGAATGAAAGCTACTCGTTGAAAGTTTCGCCGATACTAAACGACAAAGACTTCGTTTCGGATCAAACTACCGCATACACGCACACCCGCACACATATATGTGTATATGTCATTATTCGTGTACGTTGCAATAGAGACTGGTTCACTCATTCTTCTATAGGCTCAGCAGCCCTCTGTATTCTCTCAATCGTATAAAATTCATTATCTCTAATTTTCAACTCCCCCCCCCTCTCTCTCTCTTTCTCTCTCTCTCTCTCGGGTGCTCCAACACTTGTCGTGTATAGCTTACCCGTTGCTCCGTGCTCTCGCATATTCCAGCTGGAATTATAACGAGAGTCGTGCCTTTATATACAGCGCGACTCGAGTCTTTGTATAGGTGAGCCCACGAGAGAAAGAGTTAGCACTTGAGGAATAAAATTTGAATAAAGATAAATCTGCACGACAGGCCGAAAAGCATCGTTGAGTTTTCCACCACGGTATGAGGAATCAATAGGTACGTAAGCAAAATGCACATTCGAAATTCATTGGGTTCGGCGAGCATGGAATTCTACATCTTTCTTTGTACTGCTAAAACAATTATGTACGGGAGCACATATATTTCTACATACCTATATACTACATACACAGGTACCTAATTTTTTAGGTTAGGTAATAGGATATTATTTATTTAGATATTTAAAAAAATGTATATTATTTGAGAACGATGAATAGTATACATAATAAAAAAAAAACGACGGGTCCAATATGGCGAACCGAAATGCAAAGTTTGATTCAATTCGAATTTTCGATCCTCAATTCAATCCTCAGATCCGTAATGAATGACCTCGAAAGTCCCCAAACATCGAGTTTCGCCCTATTGCAAGCATTTTTGCATTTGATCCGCCATTTTGGATCCGCCATTTTGAATTTTTCCATTTTTTATCCCAGATTCGCAATCAGCAACCTCGAAAACCCTTGAATATCAAATTTCGTAATTTTCTGATTTTTTTTTTTCGAGAAATTTCACCCCGCGCTGATACCTGAGAAACCTCGATTTTCGTGAAAATTGACGGATCTCGATTTTCTACAAAAGAACGGGATTGCAACCCGAATAAAGAATAAAGGCAGCGATCTGCTATTTGGTGGAGTATTTCTACGCACCCTGAACTAAAAAAAAACGCAAAAACCTTTGGTGCCTCTGCATTTGTTGTAATGTAACATGATAAACAAAAAAGTGTAAAAATGGGCATTTTACACACTTTTAAACAATCAGTTTTACAATGTTGAAAACGGCTTCTGAAAAATACGAAAAATAAACAGTTTTGTAGGGGGAAATCCAAGCTTTCCAACGATGCCGGTTTGGATGCTGTGCGATGATTTGGACCAGAGTTATGACCGGTCAAAGTTGAAAAATGCATTTTTTCGTAAAGCTGCGATAACTTGGCTAAAAAAAATCGCACAGAAATTGAAAAAAACCAAATTGTTGGGAAAGATACAAGCTTTCGGATGGTTGAAACAGATTTTCGAAAAAAAAATTTCTGTTCCCCGTATACCTTGTCAAACTCGAGCAAATTTTTTGATTTTATGTTTTGTTTTATTTAACAACGAATTTCTTTATTTAAACGAAACGAAAAAAATTATTTATAATCAGATTATCAAAGTCGAAGGTTTACACTACAAAATGCTTTTTTTTCATTTTTTCTCCGACCATTTTTCACCGAGTTACAGCGGTTTGAAAAAGGGCTATTTTTCGTCGAAAAAATAGTGATCCCTTAATTGTTGCGCTTAGTTGTTGCACTTATATATATATATATATATATATATATATATATATATATATATATATATATATATATATATATATATATATATATATATACGTTGTATAAATCAATTCGGTGCCCTTTCTAAATGTTGTTTGTCAACTCCAAAGGTACCGCATCAATTTGTGCACCTAATGTATGTATACAGGAAGACAATTATGAGGTGGCCATATGATTTTTAAAAGTCTGGCGCGGAGGTTATGCGACCGAGATCAATATGATATTTAACGGGTTATACGCAGTTAGAAATTTCAAAAAATCGATTTTTTTAATTGTATTTTCGGAATATACAAACATGTGAGTATATTCCGTGAAAATTTCAAATCGATCCAGCGAATATTCTCGGAAATACACACATATTTGTAAAAACGATGTTTTCAAAGTCGGTGATCACGATTTCTGAAAAACGGCTGAACCGATCGGTCTGCAATTTTACCACAACTTTGTCAGATATATTCTTCAGGTATTGGTCGAAGGAATAAGATTTCCTATAATTATTTCTATTTTTTTCAACGAATTAACGAAAAAAAATTGGTCGAATATCGAAATTGTTTCTTTCCGGAGCCACCATTTTGTCAAAAATTAAAATTTCGACTATTTCTTCGATCAATACCTGGATTCATCTATCCTCTAAACGAATCTTTTTGGTTTGTTCATTTTAGATAATCCAAACCAGAGATACTTTGCTCACCGCCGGACACTTCTTTTTCGGGGACCTTCAGGAGACTTCCTACCAATGTTAATGAATATTTTTCAAAATGAAAAATGCCAATCTAAAGCTAAAAGATGCCACTACACTGCCTCATACTTTTCGTTTTGCGTAAATGCAATCCTTATCCAGAAAAAAATCGCGAAAAAACGACTTTTTTTGGCCTTGCAACTGCGTATAACGCCTTAAACGTTTTTCATGTCCTCTTCGAAAAAATAGATCGTATTCTTATGGTGAATAGTACTTGCCAGAAATAATGGAGTATTCTGGAAAAAAATCCAAATTCCATTTTGAGTTCAACAGAATGATAATTAAATTCAGAATACTCAACACTATTAAAAAAAACTTGTTTCATATACAATTAAATTTCATTAATTCACTTTGAAATGCATTTCGAATCACTTTTTTCCTCGATAACGACATACGCAAAAAAAATCTCTCCGGAGTCTTTTGTATTCGAAATTCAATATTCTTCATTCAGCTGTAATCAAAATCAAATTTTCATTTTTTTCCAGAATGTTTCATTTTTCCCTGGCAAATACTGCTTATCACAAAATCGTGCTATATTTTTTTTTTCGAAAGAGACTGAAAACCCATTAACGATGATATTTTTCACGGTCGCAACATTTCCGCACGAGACCCTTCAATAGCACGTGAGCACATTACAATTGTCACCCACTATTCATATAAATTCACGTACTCAAAAGTATCCGTAAAAAACAATACATCGAAAAAATACCAAAAATATTTATAAAAAAAACTCTGCGAAAACAAGATCTCTCGATCGACCAAAATATTCCTCTACAACTGATCCACGATAATTGCAGTCGCTGAAAAATGATCAGTCGATCAACGTCGACTGTTCATCCAAAAGACAACCCAATTTTGCCCCGTGTCGCAATTTACATGGTGTAATTATTTCACAAATATTCTTCGAATCAACGTTACATTCCCCGTACACTATTTTCCGCTTTCCTTTTCCTACCTTTTCTACGCGGTCATGGAAAAAGTTGAATCGCTTGTATACAGATAGCAACGACAATAGTCATAAGAATGACATCGCAACAACGGCACACACAGCGTATACACGGCCCTTCGTATATTCCCAAGCACAATACCCCATCGAAACCGATATAGGTAGTATTTTTCGTGGAAAGCGGATAATATTAATTCCGTAATAAATCGCGGAATCGCGGTTCGCGATGAAAGGGCCCTCTTGCCGTTCGCGGATTTATTGGATGGCGTAGCAGGTACGAGAGACGACGATAACTCGATAAAGGTCGAGAATAGCGCTTGTGCTCACGTACACAGACACACACACATATGTGATACACGCACGTATGTGTATACGAGGCAAGGATAATATGAGATACGAGTGATGCGCGCCGTGATATGTGTGAAAAGTTGCGGATGTGTGCTTGTGTTGTTTCGTTGCCGAAGAAATCCGCGCCCAGGACGAGGTTTGAAACAGGACGACGAGGGTGCGCCTGCCAGGCGAGTTTCTCGTACTTGTATGATGTAAACATATATATATATATATATATATATGTGTGTGTGTGTGTGTGTGTGTGTGTGTGTGTGTGTGTGTGTGTGTGTGTGTGTGTGTGTGTGTGTGTGTGTATTGTTTCTCGTACTTTTATGATGTAAACATATATATATATATATATGTATATATATATATATATGTTTACACAACATATATATATATATATATATATATATATATATATATATATGTGTGTGTGTGTGTGTGTGTGTGTGTGTGTGTGTGTGTGTGTGTGTGTGTGTATTGTATACACGTGTGTGTGTAGGTGTGTGCGTGCATCATATTGCGGCCGAGCAATACCAGAATATGGGGATATCAATGAAGAGATATTGCATCGTACAGATCGGATGATGCGGATAAGTGTAGCATGCGACAGACAATGCAACATGGCAGCTGTTTCCAGGGCCAGTTTGAACCGTAGTGTTCTACTTCTACGAATCTCTCTCTCTCTCTCTCTCTCTATATATATATATATATATATATATATATATATATATATATATATATATATATATATATATATATATATATATATATATATATATATATATATATATATATATATATAACAGGGTGTTCTGTTATGAATGGATAATCTTCCAACTGTCGATAGGTCAGATCATGTCCTACTATATGCTGGAATTTATCAGTTCAGTTAAAGTCCCACGGTTCTCAAGATAAAAATAATCTGCTTTTGGTTTTTCCAATGCCATTTCTACAAATGACAACTTTTTTACCCGTTTTTTCTTTAATACTCTTGGTGATTTGTTTTATCCAGAAAAGTCTTCTTTTTAACCTAAAATGTTAAGGAAACTTAATGAAAAAAGATCTTATGCAGAATTTTCATACAAACCAATTCGAACATCTGACTTTGATACCGTGCGGTGTAAAAAAATGTAAATGGGACACCCTGTTTGTACCGGGTGTCCCATTTTAATCTTACCCCTGTTTCATCTCGAAAAATTCTGTCCTGATCTAGTATTGAGTATAATAAAACTTTAAGGGTTCAGAAGGAGGACGTTATAAAAAATCCATTTTGGTGAAAAATTAAAGTTGCGACGTTAGGATGGCCGATCTGTTTTTTTTTTTAGTCGGAGCATGCTTTTTTACCAAAACATTTATTAAGTCGAAACTAGCAACTTTTGTAGGAAAAGTTTATTGATAACTTCATAATTTTTAGGTTAGAATGTAATTCGTTACTATTTTGGTGCTATCCAGAATGTACCACGTGGAGGTGAAATCTTCAACATCCCTAGTGCAATTGTGCGTGTGTGTGTGTGGGTGTAAGTTTGTTGGGTTTGTTTGATAACGGAAGTGACGAGTCGCAGAGACGTAATGCTTGTTTGAGTTTGTTGGGCCATCGAACAAACCCAATCGAACCCAAACAACCTCACACACGCATACTAACTCTAGGGATGTTGAAGACCTTACCTCCTCGTGGTACATTCTGCATAGCGCTGAAAAAGTCAAAAGTGGTATTTTTACCTAAACATTATGAAAGTTATCAAAAAACGTTTCCTACAAAAGCCGTTTGTTTTGGGCTGAGAAATGTTTTGGTGTAAAAAAATTATTCGTTTATTTATACAGGGGTTTGTAGCTAGTTGACATTTTTGAAAATAGTGATTTTTCGTTTTTCACGAACTCTCAAAATATAACATTTTAAAAATATTCTCTGAAAATGTTAAGTCGATCCGGCCAAAATTGAGGAACTTATGGGTCTTTATAGGTTTTGCGAACACGCGAACTTTAGACGCGTTTTTCTTCAACGACTTTTCAAGATCGGTGACCACGATATCGTGAAAATTATTGCGCTGACCAACTGTATTAAGGGCTCGCACCTAGTTGAATTTTTTTTAAGCGATTTTTTGTTTTCGTCAGACTCTTAAAATATATCATTTCAAAAATTTCACGTTTTCTTTATTCGATGCATTGATAGTTTTTTTTGTTATCAACGAAAATAGAGTGTTTTTTTTTCACCGAACACCGAAACTTTTAATTTGGACGGCGGCCATTCATTTGAAACTCAATATTTCATTAAATCCTTCGTCTAAGCTCTAGATAATTTCATGCAAATGCTAAATGCGTTTGATTTTTTTTTCTCGGATAATTCGTTTCCGGCCAGCAGTGGTCACCGCAAAGGACGTTTTTCGAACTGCGCTCTGCATTACCACATTCATAACTATTTTTCAATTTAAAAAATGGCACCAGACACGTAAAATCATAATCTTCAATGTAAAAAAAAATTATTTGAAAACCTTCACACGTTTGCCCAGAACAAATTCACGAAAATTCGTCTGTTTTCCGGCCAGGGGCTACCTGTGACCCGCCAAGTTGACCATTTCAATTTTTCGTTATTGCCAATTGTATTAATCAAGGATTACTATCAAATATAGTATTATTGTTATCATTGATATTCTTATAATTCTCATTACAATTATCATTACGATAATGGTAATCATTATCGTCGTTATGTTACGGTCAATAATCATTAACATTATCATTATTGTTATTACAATTATCATTACGATGATGGTGATCATTACTGTCGTTATGTCACGGTCACATCTGCACCATGATATAATCGTGCAGATAACAAGGCACGAAGGACATACATCAATGTGCTTATGGAAAAATAAAAGCACGTGAGTATATATGAACGAGGCTCTTTGATGCACACACTTCTGCCGAGTTCCTCTCCCTTCGATCTTCCCATGTAATATCGTCTCGGATTGAAAGTTCTGAAGCACTTTCTCGATATGTCGCGCCCACAGACGGCTCTCCAGTGCGTCCCTTTATGTTCCCTTCATACTCAGTTTAATTTCAGATCCCTCGGAAAGAGACTCGCATACATATAGACATATGTGTGTGTGTGTGTGTGTGTGTGTGTGTGTGTGTGTGTGTGTGTGTGTGTGTGTGTGTGTGTGTGTATGTGTGTGTGTGTGTGTGTGTGTGTGTGCACACACATGTGTGTGTGTGTGTGTGTGTGCACACACACACACACACACACACACACACACACACACACACACACACACACACACACACACACACACATATATATATATATATATATATATATATATATATATATATATATATAGCAAGTGCATGTCTCTCCGCAGCACACAATCCCCGATGGACATTTGGAAAAAAATATATACATCCAGTATTTTTTTAATGTAGACATTTTTTCACGTGGCGAAATCGTTTCTATTACTTGTTTCTTTTGTCACCTCTCCTTTTTGTAATTCCATGCTTTCGCGCGGTTCACGTGTGCAATTATGGATGCGATAAATCCTCAAGAAAAGAAGCGCATTCGTAATGAATTGAAAAAAAAATATGTCCATGGATGAAAAAAAGGGCAAAAATCGTAATCTTCCAGCGTGCTAAATCGTGTGTGTAAGGCACGTTTGTTTTCTAGAAGTCGATAGCCACATACATACCAATACACACACACACACACACACACACACACACATGTGTGCATACATACATATACAGGGTGTCCGTTTATGAATGGATAATCATGCAACTGTCGATAGATCAGATCGTGTCCTACTATATACTGGAATTGCAGTTTAGTAAAAGTTCG
The DNA here is from genome assembly GCA_963210295.1 of Ophion ellenae. Lineage (NCBI taxonomy): Eukaryota > Metazoa > Arthropoda > Insecta > Hymenoptera > Ichneumonidae > Ophion > Ophion ellenae. Next base: position 26,171,116 of record OY723395.1, read on the forward strand.
ACGGTTTTCGAGATAAAAATCATCTGATTTTGGTTTTTCGCATGCCATTTCTACAAATGATAACTTTTTTGCTCAATAAAAAAATGCCCTTCGTTGTTTGTTTTACCTAGAAAAGTCTTCTTTTTAACCTTAAATGTTAAAGAAATTATGGAAAAGATCTTATGCAGAATTTTCGTACAAACCAATTCGAACATCTGACTTTGATAGCCTGCGATGTAAAAAAAAAATGTACTACGCATATCGTGCCATTTACTTTGAAAAGTAGCTTAGTTATTGTCGATTCATATCAATTGTCGAAATTGCATGCGAAAAACCAAAAGCAGCTAATTTATTTCCAAAATTTAACACAAAGCCCAAAATCTCGAAAACCGTGGGACGTTTACTAAACTGGAATTCCAGCATATAGTAGGCCATGATATGACCTATGGCCAGTTGCAGGATTATCCATTCACAGCAGGACACCCTGTATATATACACATGCATTTACAAGTACATAATCGATTGGAGACGCTAGTGACTCCGCATATAACGAGAGATTCTCGATTCTCTCTCTCTGCTCGCAGCTCGTATAGGCATTGCTACTGCAAATGCTGTACGTGTGTACTATAAATTTACCAAGCGAGATGCAATGGCCCTTGCACGGAGCCTTCTGTGTATCAGGGGAAAAGTTCCTTTTCTCTCCCTCTCTCTCTCTCTCTCTCTCCCCCCCTCCTCCCTATCCTGCTTTGTTCGAAAACCAATAAGCATCTCCGACGTTATACTGTCGGGTAATCCGGCAAATTACAATTGAGAATGAAACGAGTAAATGTAAACGTGACACGGCTAAAGGAAGCGGAGGAACGAGAGGACGAGGAGACGTCGTCGGGGTGATATTAACATCGAAATGTAGTCGTGATATTTATTGCGGAATGCGGTTTCGGTAGTAATTGTCACATTGACAGATTTGAACGTGAAACGCAGCTAAATTATAGTTAGTGTTCGACGAATTTTACGAGAAAAAAAAATACCTCGCTTGCCTTCTGACATAAATAACAACATGGAATATATTTCCTCACGGATGCAGCGAGGAGAAAAAGACCTTTCAGCATTGTCGTTCATTTAAAAGTCTCTTTATTTGGAAATCTATTGATTCTTTACTCAATTGCATTTAAATTCTCGAATTAAAATTCAAAATCCATTTAATTTGAATTGACAAACCATAATTAAAAATTAATTCAATTTGAATTGACGATGTTCACCTAAAAATCTATTCAATTTGTACCGATGGAGTCAAATTCGAAATCTATTTAATTTAAATTGACGGAGTTCAATTTAAAGTCTATTTAATTTGTACTGATGGAGTTACATTCAAAATTCATTTAATTTGAATTGATGACGTCCAATTACCGAACCATATAAAATCTATTGACGAACTTCAATTCAAAATCCATTTAATTTTAACTGACGAACTTCAATTCAAAATTCAGTAAATTAGAGTCGACGAAGTTCCATTGAAAATGAATTCAATTTGAGGCGACGAAATTCAATTGAAAATCCATTCAATTTCGGTCAACGCAGTTCAATTTAAAACCTATTTATTTTGAGTTGACAAAGCTCTCCAACAAGTGTCAAGATACGGTGACGAGGTGAAATCGAATTTTTTTCGCGAAGCATGAAGCCATTGAAGAATGAAATAAAAATATTTTACACCATTCCCGTAATAAGAATTTCCTTCGAGACTCAGTTTAGACAACAACAAAATGTGTAAAGAAAAAAAATACATATGTGAAAGCCTGAAAATCGAATTCAATCGAGTAGCAATTTTCCTACGCTTACACACACACACACATATTTATATATATATATATAAACACTTTGTTTTACCTGGTATACCTATCATTGTGTACCTAGGCCCTGGGCGTGTGTACCAGGGGCTCCGTCTGGAGCCTTTGGAGCTCAGTCGCACATGTGGCACTCCCGTGTACGAGAGCAATACGTTTGTAAATTCAATCGCGAATATCACCACCCATACATACGACTCCCATATCCATATTGCTCGGAAGATGTAATATCGGCGAAATATCTCGTTTGGTGATATTGTTTGCCAAGATGCTGAGCTATACTTGTGTGTATGCACCACCCCGAGGAATCAGCCTTTCTTTTCACTTTGCAATTTTTATTTCTTATACCCTTCGTCCCTCCATTGTTCTTCAGCATCTCCCGAGTGTTTATTTCCCGGAAAATATATAATTGAACGAATCTTCACGAATTAACGAGCTACGTCCGCCAGATGGGTCAAAAAATTGCATTTTCCAAAAATGTTTCCATTCGACAGTATCACCTTTTAGCTATAGTGTCTGAAAATGTCATTGAAATGTTTTTAAAATTGAATGAGCTTATGATGGTCGGTTGGGCGAGCGGTAGCAGCACCATACTTCACACTTTGAACCCGTTTTTTTCTCGAAATATGGTTTTTAAAGTCGGTGGACATGATACCTCGAGAACCACTTGATGGATTGTTACCAAATTCACAGGGGATACGACGAGAAACACTCAAAGGTCGTTGACGATCTCACTTGTTCAAAGTCGATCTCAATTTTTCAATAGTCACGTAAAAATGACGACTTTATTCACAGATTTTGTATGCTCGAGTTTCAATTCATCGCTATATTGTTTTAAAAAAATGATTTCAGAAATCGACGATCGTCAGCGACTTGCATGTGTCGTTATCTCGAATAACCCGTTTGGTTTTCAAATTTCCGATGAACCGTTTGAGCTGGAGAGTGTCCACCGCATGTTTTTGTTGTTTTTTTGTATTTTTTGGTGATTTTTTTAAAGGCTCTCAATGTACCTTTGTGATAAGCCAGGATATACATTTACTATCGGCAAATCGATTTCTTTCTTTTTCTTCTTTAAACGATAGACCTATATATGAGGAGCTGGCGAACAGAACCGGACTTGTCCATGAATTACTTTTTTACAGGAAAGGTTGAAAACCAAAGTAACCAAATAGAAATGAGTTATAATGTTTAAGCTTTAGTATATGAAGGCTCTATCAAAATGTAAGCCTGAACCTGGCTTTGGGTTAATTTTTAAAAAACTCACTACCATTTGTTTGTTTTTATTTTTATTTTGGACAACTCCGCTTTCGAATGAAAATCTTATGGACGTAGCTGGTTATGAAATAAAACAGATTATTCAAATCGCATATAAATTTATTTTTTATCATCAGTTTAATAATCCTACACAAACTCTTCCATATCAGGCTCACAACAATCGAATTCAATGTCATAATTGTCATCACTGTAGTCATCTATTACTAATTTTTCATCCAGCCAGCCATGGACAAGTTCGTTTCTGCTTGAAAAGGCAGTTTTTGACCAATTTTAAGGTGTTCAAAGCCGGATTTGATGCAAAATATTTTGGGAGCTATCAAAGGTGTCCTTGGAGAAAAAGAAGAAGAAAAAATTGACGTAATTTGGACAAGTCCGTTTTTGTTTGCCAGCTTCTCATATACAGGATATTTTCCCAAAGTTTCAGAACGAAATTCGAAAAACTCCAAACGTCACAGCCCGTCAACGCTGTGCCTCACCGCTCGGATTCGGAGCGGGCGTAAACATCAAACGCGTTTTTCTTAAAGCTGCATCGTCGAAATTGGCGTGCGGGATTACTCAAAAACTATTTTAACCCAATTAGTTGAAACTTGGTACGAATTGTGATAATATCGCTACCTCCTACTTGACGAGAATTGTTTTTGAGGAATTTGAAAAAAAAACTACTAATCTAATCCAAAAAAAAAAATACTAAACGAATTCAAATTTTACAGAAATTTTGGGTCAAATGTTGCTTTTTTTGTAAATCCGTCTGATTCTCGTAAATTTACATTTTCTTCATTTCAATTACCGTCAAATAGAATACATATTCTGATTTTTTTTTTACATTTTTCGCAAATGAGCGTCTACTCTATTTTTATAATAATTAAATTGAACAAAAAATATGTTCTATACTTAAATATACTATAAAAGTATAGCTATAGTTTGATAAACATAAAATAATGATTTCTTAGTTCAAAAAATTCCTCTACATTTCTAAATCTTTTCCCGTCCCAATGTACAATCCACCTTTAAACAAAATCGTTTCTTTTTCGCCAAAGCAAATTCGAAATTTGGCCATTTTCGAGCTTCGGGGTAGACGTATCCCCTCAATGACACGAAAGTCTCGATACAAAAATATCAACGAATCGCGGCGGTAATTCGCAATTGCTATACTCATCGATACTCTCCTAATGAGTTCCGCCGTGAATATCGATATCGTCGTGAGCCCATTGGCTGTGGAATTTTTGTTCCGCAGCTGGTGCGCTCCCAGCCGGAAATCGCGGAATAAAATAGCCTCCATGTAGGTCGACGAATGGTCGGTCATCGTTCTCTCATTGGGCACGCAAAACCACGAAGCACCCGTGGCAAACAAATACACGCACATATACGTGAACGCAGCCCCAGCAAACAATGAATATTCCCTCGTCCGGGACTTGAAGATTTAATCATTTTTTTTTTCTCGCTCGTTGAGTTTTTTATTCGCATCGTGCAATAAAAGTCTCGTTTCGCCCTCGATTTCCCGCCAATAACATCAGCCATTTCTGGCGAAAGGGTATGGTGGGGGCGGTGGGGGTGGGGGATGGGGGGCGAAGTCGATCGTGACGTGGGTGAGGAAGTCGTCGGGGGCTTGCATGGAGTCAGGCCCATCATCGGATAAATGGTGAACGAACCTGGTTTTAGTGAAGGATCGCGAGGATCCAAACGTGATTTTGTTTTTTAATACCCCAAGCACACACTCGTACACCATCAATTCGCTTCAAACTGGATATATTCGTCCGGGCGCACTCTTTCCGTTTGGCCGAAGCCCTTTGTAACTCTAACGCCCACACAGGGCAATGGCACTCTCTCGCGAGGAAAGGGCAGCGGGGGGTGACGGGGGCGGTGGGCCTCGAGCTTTTCATCCTTTTGTGCGAACGAGTGGAACTCTCGTGGGTTTTTCATTGCCTGTGTTTGGTTTCATTGTTTTTCGTAGACCCGTCGCCTGGTACACGATATGTGTATGAGAGAGAGAGAGAGAGGGAGAGAGAGAGAGAGAGAGAGAGAGAGAGAGAGAGAGAGAGGGAAAGCTCACATACGACGCGAAGCTTTCACGTGCATTTTCATGCTTTTGATCTGACAATACTTTGCCCCTATGTATATCCGTATATACATCTTTGGATCGACGGAACGAGTCTGGGAGAGGCAGGGGGCAAAAACAGGAAAGAAAGAGGGCTCATATTGGCGTCTGTGCGAAATTGCCTTGTCGTGTCCTTTCCGGTAGAAATTTTTCGGTCCTTCGACTCAATAATGCACGCGATGTTGGGCTGCTTCTCGGTTTTCTTTTTTTTTTCGCGAAGCTCGAGATACACGGTAAAACGGAATTTCGTAGCAGTCGATAGAGACGGCTCGAGAGATCTATGTATTATCAGTGACACTGCAATCTGCTCAATATTTTATCGAACTCGAGACACGAGAGAGAAAAGGCTTTTTCGTAAATTCACTTCGCTCCTTTGTACCGCTTGAGCAATGCGATACGAGGGAGAACAAGGTTTTAACGTTCTTGACGCGCTGCAATGTTGATGGTGGGATGGAAAAATCGGAGGCATTGGGTAGAACAAGCGCGCTCTTGATTTCTATAGATTTTGTTCAAATTTTAACCAGACGTTGTTCATATCATTGGGCATGGTTGAGGGAATTTGCAGAAGAGTCGACTATTTAGATTGGGAGATAATGGGTTTTAAAATTGCAACTTTTAATATACGTACGTTGAACATTGCCGGCGCTGTTGAAGGACTTGTCGAGTTCAGCATTGTGGCAGCAATCGCGGAACGGGGTCTTTTTCCATCCTAGCTTCTTTTGTTGCTTTTATTGATCTCCTGAGCTCGATTTTGCAAATTTTTCAGTCATCTTTGCGCCGAGATGTTTGGAAGAGGTTGTAGTAATAAAATACAAAAAAGCGAAAAAAAAACGAGATTTTTCGATGCCCAGTCCCCTGAAGGCGAGGCACCACTGTGACGTGTGAAATTATCGATTTTTTTTGCATTTTCTCAATGTATACATATTCGAGAATGTGGGAAAAATTCAAGTTTTCAAAAATTCAAAAATTCAAATATTCAAGTTGATATATTAAACATTGGCCAAGTTACAGACGATTTTAGGCCGGAATCATAACTCTAGCTATGATTGGGCGATTTTCAATTTCAAGAATCAAAATGTTGGAGTAGCTATCGTTTTACGAAGCCGTTTTTTAATTCAGTCTTTTTTAAGCTCCCGAATATAAGTAAAACTTTCGCCAAAATTACACTTTTTCCGAAAATTTGTCATTTTGTGATTAAAAAAAACGGCTACGTCCAAGGAGAACTACATTTATATAAATAGATTTTAAAAACTTTTTTATTTGTTGTTTTCAGATCAAGCATTGTCAAGTTATCGATCCGGTCAATGGACCACATTTATGTGAAGAGGCTCTATTGTACCTCAATAGCCGCGTTCAGACTACCCGAGGCAAGGACCGAGGCAGCCTCGCACGGCACCGCCTCGGACGATGTGGACGTGCCTTTCGCCCGCTCGTTGCCGCGCTCGCGGCAGCCTCGGGGTGCCTCGACCATTTGCTCGCTCACTCTGAACGAGTTACGGGTACTAGCATCATCCTTGTAAAATCGTACTCCGTATGGTCAATGACAGATTCTCGTAACAGGCGATTTCCGCATTCCATTCGATTTTTAGATAATATCTTCTTCCCGATACATTTTCTTTTCTTACCTTTAGTTAAATTTTTATGTATCACTGGAAAAAAAGCTACTGTGGTATCTGAGGCTCGCACGTGTGGTGCCATTTGGGCTTCTGAGGATACTGACGTGTCTCGGATAATTTATGGATCGCAATTGCCGCGCGAGAAAGCCTCATGATGATTTACTGCGAGCCCGAGGCTGCCGCGCCCGAAATATACGTACCGAGGCTGCCTCGCGAGGCGAACAATGTAATTTTTTTAAAGAAATTTTCACGAACTAAGTTTAATGTATGCTTAATAACATACTTTTTTATCTCAAATAAATAATCTAGTAGACGAAAAAAATTCGGAACTAACGACCTTTTTTGACCTGTCAACTTCGACCTGTTTCAAAAGGCTTTGGATGAGGCTTATTTTAAAAAGAAATAAAAATATCGACCGAAAGTAATGAATTTCGATGTCAAATATTGTCGAATATTAAGTTGAATAAACAATTGTATTTAAACAGCACTATTAACTATTGATGAATTGTTGTAAAATATTTTTGTGCGAACCATCGAACCCACATTGATTTAAGTCTTTCTGGACAATTTGTAAGTACCATATTTTCTTCTCAACGAAGAGTATCAAGAGTCTCCCAAGCGGAATAAATTTAAAGAGGGTGAACCAAGTCTATTTAATTTATTTATATTTTTTTGAAAATTCTTTTTCTCGCAGTTTCATCTGTACGATGATGAAATTGTGTTGTCTCGTCCGGGCGAGGGAACCGGAGAATTATTCTTTTGTTTTCCTCAGTCCTCGAATGGTGTACAGATGATGTGTATTACGCATAACTTTAATAACACAGAAGGGGGGGGGGGGGCATTTTTTAAACTCACTCCGTAGCACGGAGCGTCAAAGGGCTTAACTTTCGCTTCATGAAATTCTCGAGATCTTTCCACTTGAAGCGCTTACCCTCCCGCTCGTCACTCACCCCGTGAAACTCACTCAGCAGCCTCTGCTAAGTCTTTGCTGCAAAATTACTCGATTTTTTTTCCTTCCACGATTCGTCCTCTCGTTTCTTCGTCGATTGTCGACTTTTCCACTATTTTGTTACACCTCGCTCGTTCGCCATTCAATTTTTCGTTTTCCCCTCTCTACTTCGTACAGCCGACGAACAGCTTGGTGGATTGTCTGATCGCGAACTTTCTTTTTCCACTTTTTTCCAATTGTTCCCACGTCGTGCGTTCACGAGAAGGAAACGACCAAATGTAACAGCATAATGAATAATCATCCCAGGGAATATGGATTTCGATGTTTCGTCATCAATTATTTTGAAAATCAATGTATGGTTGTTTCTATCCTTCGAGGTAGAGCAGGGATGCCGGTTTTCCATGATATCGAAAAACCGGAATATCGGACCAAAAATCCGATATTGAAAAACCGATATTGGACTCGAATAATACCGATATTTTGATATCACAGTTAACAAAATTTCAATATCACTTTAGACGCTAAAAAAAGGTTATTTTCATTAATTTTTTTGATAGGTTTATATTATAAATATTCATGTGAAAGTTGTTACACTTAATAAATGCACTTTCGAAATACATTTTTAAAAAATTATCTATTTAAGTGACTATTTATAGACGAAAATGGTAGTTAAAAGAATGTCCTAAAAAATTGTAGGTCTGCGCTGTTGATGAAATCTCGGAGATGGATCATGCGAAACAAAAAAATCAAACGATTATAGATTCAGTATGTTAATGGCTATAGCGGATATAATACGATTTTTATGCAAAAATAACAAAATGACGGACATTTTTCGAAACAAAACGTTTTTTTCACCGTTCTTGGCAAAAAATAGTAAATATTAAAAAAATGTAAATCCTTGATTCGCGCTATAGCTATAGTTGTAACGAATATGTATTTAAAAGTTCATAAGGATCAGTTCAGTAGTTGCGAAGATTTTATCAACTAGCCGTCGAAAAATATTGTTTCGAGAAAAACGCGTTTAAAGTTTGTTTGGGTTACATAAATACAGACATCTTGTTTTTTTTAAATATATTTCGAAAGTGTATTTATTAAGTGTAACAACTTTTACATCAATTTTTATAATATAAACCCATTTTAAAAATTCATGAAAATAGCCTTTTTCAGCGTCTAAAGTGAGAAGACCCCTTAAGGAACACGTAGAATTGTATCGAAGAGCATTGATACTAAGTTTCAAGCGAATGTGACCAGATATTTCTTTTACCATACAAACGTTTCCCCTTAAGAATCGAATTTCCAAAAACGCTGTAATTCTATTAATTGTGCCTAGAAGCAGTTATACAAAGTTTCAAGTAAATTTCACCCGATTTTTTTTATTTTCTGTATAAACTTTACCACCCCATTTCGTTTAGGGGTTGAATTTCGAAAAACGCCAAAATGCGTATTTTAGTAATTGTGTTGAAGAGCATAATTTATACTAAGTTTCAAGTAAATCTTCCGACGAGTTTTTTTTCATTTTCCATACAAACTTTGCTACCCCCTTTCTCCCTTTCGGTGTTGAATTCCTAAAAACAGTGAAATACGTGTTTCATTAATTATGTCAGAAAGCACGAATACCAAAGTTGAAGTAAATCCGACCAGATTTTTTTCATATTTCCATACAAACTTTTCCACCTCTTTTCTCCCCTTCGAGGGTTGAATTTCGCAAAAACCCGTCCTTAAATGGTACCTACATAATCAAATCAACATGCCCTCTAAATTTCACGTAACTACATTTAGCGATTTAGGCTGGGCGATGATGAGTCAGGTATATATATATATATATATATATATATATATATATATATATATATATATATATATATATATATATATATATATAGATGCAGATCTTAAGGCCTTAGGCCACAGTAACGGGTTTAAAATCATGTGCGAATTGAACATTTTTTTTCGTATGAAAAAGTGATTCACTCATAAAATTAATTACACATCTATTTAGTATGAATATCAAGCTGTTAGAATTTTTTTTTCGATGTACAATATGACCGACTACTAATATTTTCTTTGGTTATCTTTTAGCATCCACAATTTTTTACCTAAAACAAAAAACAAAAATTGTCGTCAATCTACATTAGAATACCTAGAGAAGTACGTACGGAATTAAAAAAATATTGTTTTATTCAAAAGTTGTACGTATTTGAACTTAAGAAATGAATTTTCAGTGAAAAATTTCGTTATAACTGCTCATAAACTGGTCATACAATGAAGAGTTTTCGATTAATCAGAAATTCCGTACGTACTTCTCTGCGAAATGCAATTAGGAACATAACTTTCAAATTTGAAGTAAATCGAGTGAAAATTGTTGAAGTTATTTGTCACACCAATTGGAAAAAAGGTGTTTCGAGAAGTTTCGAGTAGTCGGCCATTTTGTACATTGAGAAGAAAAAATTCTAACAGCTTGATATTCATACTAAGTAGATGTGTATTTGATTTTGTGATTGAATCACTTTTTCATACGAAAAAAATTGTTAAATTCGCACATGATTTTATACCCGTTGCTGTGGCCTAAAGACTTAATAGAAGAACGTGATTCTTGATAAACACTGTGATCTCATTCAGCTATACACTATTATTTTTTCAACTTCCATTTTCCTCTTCAAGCTACTATTGTTTTTTAATCAAGGTACCCCATGAATATCGAAAAATATCGAAATATCGGTATTTCGATATGACAACTTGTTGATATCGAAATAATACCGATCATAGAAGAAGTTCCGATAGTCCAAGCTCTACTTCGAGGTGACCTAATGTCCCAAAGATTCGGCACTACGTCTTTTCTTCGAAGAGCCGTCAATCGAATACTCGAACTGCACTGAATTCAAGCTCGGCAGGATTATTAAAGAAAAGAAAAACAACTGTGCACGAATCAATTTTCCTCTCCAGCTCGGAGGAAAATTTAAGCAAGCGCAGCGAGGAACTTAAATACATCGAGCTCAATCTCTTCGGCGGAGCAAATGAATTATAAAAGAAAATCTCTCCTGAGCGACGAAGGATTTTGCGCTGGTTATCCCGCCGAGTGTAAAATTTATATTTGAAGACCCTTCGAAAAGCCTCGACGCCCTACTACACCCCTCTTTGCAAATTCTTCTTCATCTCGTTCCAACCCTTCGGATCCTGAGCCTTGAACGCTACCCGGGTCTTTCCTTTCCGACCGTGAAGCAGCAAAGCCTCGTGTCCTTCTTTTACAACGTGATGCTTTAATGCACGCCAGAGCCCATTAGTCATGGTGATATTAGCACGTTGCCTAACACCACCGTGCGCTTGTGATTTTTTTCAATTTTTCTTCGCGGATGAATCGGCTCTTTCGCCATTTAAAAAGCGTAGCATCGTTCTTTCATCGTTGCAAAATGAATTATAAATTAAATTGTATTTTATAAAGTGATGGACATTTTTTTAACGAATTATGAACTGAATTATATTTTATAAAGTAATGGAATTTTTCGAAAGAATTATAAACTCAATTATATTTTATAAAGTAATGGAATTTTTTGAAAGAATTATAAACTCAATTATTTTATGAATTATACGGTGCATTGTTAACTCAATTTTCATTAATTACAAAGAATTATAAAGTAAATTTGTCAGAACATAAATAGCCCCACGATATATTTGATCACAGAATTATAATATTCAAATACTTGGGCAATTTATCGATTTATTATAAGTCGCGAACTTTCGACCAGAAATGGTCATTAAAAAAGCTCCAAAAATGTCTGAAAATTACACTTTTTTCATAGTGAAAATAAACACAATTTTCTCTATCCCCAAATCTTCACAATTCCATCTCTCTCAAATTGCGTCGTTTTCTCCTGAAAATCCACAGCGATTCAAAAAATTGAAAACCCCTGCGAGAAAAAATTGCAACATTTTTTTGCAACCTCAAGCTTACATCCTCGAGCTTGCCCCTAAAGGTATCCCTACTGACACTGCTCTAAAAGTTACACTTTGCCAAAGTATAAAAATCTGGACTAAAAAACAGCTGCGTTGTAAATCGCCCAGAGTGGAAAACAAGTCGTAGAGAATTTGAAAAAAATCAAATTAAGCAGCAGGTAATTTAAAGTGAAGCTTTTCCCGCTTCAAATATCAGCTGGCCCAATTGATTCCTTTTTTCGACCGAGATATGGAGCTGGCTGTGGCGAGCAAAAAATCGAAAAGGGATTGCGAACTTTTGAACAGTACCGTGTGTCTTACATATACAGGGTGTCCTGTAATGAATGGATAATCCTGCAGCTATCGATAGGTCAGATGATGTCCTACTATATGCTGGAATTTCAGTTCAGTAAAAGTCCCAAGGTCTTCGAGATTTTGGGCTTTATGTTATTTAAAAAAATATCATCTACTTTTAGTTTTTGGCATGCCATTTCTACAAATTGTATAAATCGACAAACTAAGAAACTTTTTAAAGTAATTGGCACGATATACGTAGTACATTTTTTTTACACCACGGGCTATCAAAATCAGATGTTCGAATTGGTTTGTATGAAAATTCTTCATAAGATCTTTTTTCATAAAGTTTCCTTAACATTTAAGGTTAAAAAGAAGACTTTTCTAGATAAAACAAATAACCAAGAGTATTTTTTAAAAAACCGGGTCAAAAAAGTTATCATTTGTAGAAATGACATGCGAAAGATCAAAAGCAGATGATTTTTATCTCGAAAACCCTGGGATTTTTTACTAAACTGAAAATCCAGCATATAGTAGGACATGATTTGACCTATCGACAGTGGCAGGACTATCCATTTATAACAGGATACCCTGTATATATATATATATATCCATTGATTAACGAACACGGCGTGTCGTCAAAAGCGCGATGAGAATTGAAACGTCCGGAACTGAGTCACTTTGGCCGCAGTATAAAAGTGCTATGTACACATACAGCCATAAATATATGTCATCGTAGCTAGCATATATATATATATATATATGTGTGTGTGTGTGTGTGTGTGTGTGTGTGCACACGAGTATTGGTAGACACCGGAGAGCGTAAACGGCCAACAAAAGCAAGAGACGTCGGGCAGATGGCTGTTGCGGGTTTCTATGCCAGTGTAGCTGGTGCAGCCATTAGCTAATGGATCTCTATACCTAACTCCACCTCGAGAGCGAGCATTCGGCAACACACGGCGGAGCCACAGAAATTCGCGGAGCAACACAGAGCGAATCGTACGGTTTTCCGAACCGCGTTCACGTCGGATAATGCCACCGTACAGAGATTGTACAAACGCCCAGGTACAGAAAGGAAAACGGTACATATATACGCACGAAGTGAGCATGTATCTCAAGCTCGCTGTACCCACCGACAGCCGATCTGCAGACTCGCCAACCTCCGCAATGGCGAACGCTGACAACCAAAAGGGCCCAACTCGTGACTAGTGGCGAGTTTTACGCGCCATTTTCTCTATTTTGAATGTTCGAAATAGCACTTTTCAAACTGGGGAACACAGTCGAGTGAGGGGTTGAACAAAAAGTACATCGGGATTGGCCGGTGGTCAAAGCCGTTGAAAGGTAAGGGGGAATGGATGAAGCGCAAATTTGAAAACCTCTGATTGGGAACGTGTTCGGGCTCATTGCACGTGAGGTGGTCAGCCCAGTAGTCGTGAGAGATCTGGTGATCGTCGTGTTTACATATTCAATAAGGATTTTGAGATAAGAATCGGTGGTTCGTGCAGATCTAGGATATATTAGTGTCCAGGAGGTATTTACTATATTGTATTGCATTGTCACACTCGTAAGTAGAGGAGAAGAACCATATATCGGATAGGTGCTTAATTTCGGATAGCGGACTATCTCGTATTTTCCTGCAGCGACATGTGTTTTTTTATTTTATTTTGAACACTAATAACTAGTCGTAGGATGTCGCCACAGCAAAACTTTTGGTTGCATAGCAACAAAATTGGCACAACAGTGTCTTGATGTTACTTTCCACCGATGTGAAAAAATATTTGTTGTTTAAGGTGTTATTTTCATTCCCATGTAGCGATTGACCGTTGGGCCTGGGACGGGCCTTCACAGTTAGCCTTTCTAGAATATTGGGCCGTGAGTATTTACCAATGAGGTGCCTTTGTAGAAATGATAAGAACGGTCCGATATCGGCCAACAGGGCCAACAATTATTGGGCCAATGATTTAATTAATTGTAGCGCCAATGTTGGTGATTGCACTTGGTCCTATGTGGGCCCTCTTAGGGCCTATGTAGAAATTGACCACGGGCTCTATGATGGGCCTTCACAGTTGGTCTATCTAGAAGTTAGTCTATCTGGAATATTGGACCGTGAGTTTGTTTGGGTTTGTTTGGGTGCGTGATAAATATTCAACCTGTATCGGGCCAAGATTGGCCCGAGATTGGTCCTTATGGATACATATTTCATGGAATAACCTTGAAATAAATTGTGATTTGCGTATATGACAGGTTTCAAAATTGGCATATTTTACTTACTTATGTTGGTTATTTACAAATGCCAATAATAGGCCAAGACTTGATTACAAAAACTGAACTACAAAATATGGACGATTAATATATGACGTGCCAGTTATTTGCCTATTCTGGCACAATATGCAGATAATGAATAACCCAAGGCTTAAATAAAATAAAAGCAGGTATGGTCTGACCCACTTGGCCAATAAAGGGCATAGATTAATTAAATGTAATTACCAGTATTTTAGCATTGCCAGTTTTAAAATTGGCAAATTTCGATGAACTATTACGGCTGTTTATTGGTTTTAACAGATGGGCCCGGATAGGTTTTAATAATGGGCTGATATTGTGCCAGTTCTTAATTTATAACAGAACAATAATGGGCTAATGTAATTGGCTGTACTTCAGCATCACCAGTTTGAAAATTGGCAAATATTGTTTATCTATCATGACTGTTTAATGAATTTAAAAGATGGGCCATGATAGGTTTTAACTATGGGCCGATATTGTGTCGCTTTTCAATTTAGAGCGGAACAGTAATGGGCCAATATTATTTCTCTTTTGTTGGCTCATACGATGGTCCCAATATTGGCCTGATCGTAACATTGGGCAACTCATGGCAACCTCTACATGGGTTGAGGTCCACATGATTTATGTTTCTATTATTTGTGATGAACTATAGCATTTATTTTACTTAATAAATATATGTTTGCAAAAATAGCAGTATGTGCTGTAACGTTACGTTGGAAATATCGAGACTATTCGAGAAAGATGAGGAAAGCGGACTGGCATAGCTCAGTGGTCGGGGCATTCGACCGGCAATCGAAAGATCCCGGGTTCTAGTCCTGGCTCAGAAGAGCACGCCATTTTTTTCTGACAGTTCTCTTGGAGTTTTTTTTAGGGGGTTTCGAATGACGCCCAACGTGGGGCCCACGGCGTCAGAAATATACGGCCTCAGAATCCCTCCCCGAGAGAAGAAAGAGTTTCATTGAGCTAGCCTCCCTTCCCTTCAGGCCAGAACGGCCTGTACCCCTTCCCCTTTTCGTTCCTCAGACAATCCTCGCGGCTGTAGTACGCGTTGAGCACATTGAGTTTAATTAGAGCCAAATTACGTTACAAATATCGAGACTATCCGAGAACATTGAGGAAAGTGAACTGGCGAAGCTCAGTGGTCAGACCATTCGACCGGTAATCGAAAGGTCGCGGGTTCGAATCCCGGCCCAGAAGCACACTGCATTTTTTCGGAAAGTTGTTTTGGGGTTAGGGGGAGGGAGGGCGGGTGCGGTACCAAAATATCACTGTTCATATTCGGCCATGTCAAATCTCAATACCGGATACTCAATCGAGCCTAATATTGGATATCCGTTGATGCCAAAATATTCCTACACAATCAAAGATTACCTCATAAAGACACCCAGGTAGATGTAGTTAAGATGGCGATTACGGGGCCAACCTTACGACAAATTATCTGATTCCACTCGGTGGAACCGAGGGATTTTTCAGCAAGCATCCCTCCAGGCACTCCCACGCACGCAGATGTGCATCTACGGTTCGTTCGCGTCTGGGTGTGTAAAGTTTGTTCGAACTGGCCTGAAATGCACGTAGTTCAACAATTGCAATCGTGCGAAATCACAAACGCACGGAAATAGAAACGTTTTCATTCTCTGTGGGTACTCGCAACGGGGTAAAACAACCGAAATCGCGATGCTGTCGATTTCCCAAATCCAGAGAAGTTCGGACGTGCTTTTCCAGCAAACACTGCGCATAGGAGATGTAGGTATATATGTGGCTTTCGCTGATAAAGCGAAAGGACGTAATCCACAAGAGTGAACGAGTGAAGCGGTGCCCTTCAATTGTGCCAGTGATCGGGGGATATCGTAATGGAGGAGGGTGAAAACGGTCGGCTGCGTTCATCGCGGCGATCGAATATAGCGGTCAGGCTGATCAAACGAGTCTCTCTCTCTCTCTCTCTCTCTCTCTCTCTCTCTCTCTCTCTCGCTCTCTCTCTCTCTCTCTCTCTCTCTCTCTCTCTCTCTCTCTCTCTCTCTCTCTCTCTCTCTCTCTCTCTCGCACGCACCCAAGCGATGGGCGAGTGTTTGCAACAATAGGTGGACTAAACAAACAGCCGGGGATTGGTCTGGGCCATTTGTATCGGGGAATTGGCGAAATATAGCGCGCGCAATACGTACGAATGGATAATTGCAAAATTAAGCGACCCACTACGAATGTGGATTATGCAAAATTAATGTCAACAAATTTGCCGGACGATCGATCGTTGGCTCAAACTGTACAGTGCCTTTTTTCGAAATCACGGCCGCCGGCAATGGTCCCGAGACCGAAAGGGCGCGATATTGACTTTGGGACGAATTAATCGGGAGCCTCGTTCGAAGTGTTCGGTGGACTGTGGCCAATTTGAGATATTCAAAGCTTACGGTTTTCATGTTTTGGAATTTACATCGAACGGGCCCGAGGATCAAGCGAGAAAAGTTTTTTTCTACCTCAGGATGAATAACGTTTACTAGAATGTAACGTTTTTTTTTTCTGTCAGCCTTATTTTCGTTTGAGGTATTCCTTTCGCGAAGGGCCGTTTTTTAGCGCTTAACGCGGTCCTCTAGTTTCTCGGCTGTTTTTTTACGGCTTTTTCAATAATTTTTTACGGGCAAAGCATCGAAATAATCAATCTCATTGTTTTTGCATAATCTTTATTAACATTTAAATAAGCTTTACAAATTTTTTGAAGTCAAAATATACAATAGAATAAAGGTTATAGTGGCCGACAGGAAGTCATCAAGTAAAAGAGGTGCTTGACGGTGACCAAGATTGCGGCTGTTCTGCTTATCTGAAATCGAAAAACCAAACGGCATTTTAATCTTCATATTTAAGACTAGCGATTGAACTAGAGTGAATTCTAAATTACAAAATGAAATTTTATCATCAATGTTTTCTTGAAATATTCGGTGACGCTCTATTTTTATTGTCGTTGCGGAATTTATGTCATCTTTTGTATCGCGTACGAAAGTTCAAGTACGTTTTACCCAACGAAAGTGTCCACTCACCACTAGTCTGCTATGCCGGGTCCATATAACACGCACACATTTTTGCAATTTGTGTAAAAAATATTTTTTCGATTTTTTTCGACCCGTCACATGGGATGACCGCTTTAATTGTTGAATATTCGAGTTCGTGAAAGGAATACCTTAATTCAATTTTTTAATCTAATTTTTGTTTAATTTAATTTTCTTCAATTCTACCCTAGAACAACGCATTAGGGGTAAACAAATTATTGGATTTTTAAAATTAATTGGCAAAGCTTACGAATAATTGACAACGGATATGAAAGTTTTTCCATGAAGTATAACGAAAGAATCGTTTCGCGCTGTCTTTCTAAAATCGACGACCGCCGCGTTTCACGCGTCGCGCATTCGACACGGAGCTATACGCCGTCATCCATTAACCCCGCGACCCGAGTATTCCCGTTGCATTATCTGGATTCGACGCACGTAGCATCGTTCATCCTCTTTTTTCCTCCCTCTTTCGGCTCTTCTTTTTTTTTTTATATTCCCTTTACGTCGATCGAAACGATAAAGCCTTTCGCGAAACGTGGAACAGTCGGGTTATACGCTCGACGTTATTCCAAGTAACTACTAATTCAACGAGAGAACGCGCGATCCTCTTTTTCCATCAAAGCTATCGTACCAGCGGTATTTACTACGTGCCAGCATCATAAAAACCAGAAAAATCAAACGAGAAATCGACGTAATGTCAATTCTTCACTCGCACAGGATTCACTCGCGTTATATTAAGCGTAGAAAGGGAAAACGGTAGTGAAACATATTATTATTTATTATTAATGTAATAAATAATAAAACATTAAGATAATAAATAATTATACATTATTTATCAATTATATATCATTGTATTTTTTGTATAACATTATTATAATTATAAATTAAATTATCAGGATACAAGTATTATTATAAATAATACTATTATTATTGTATAACTTTCAGTTTCACGATTGTAATTTGTATGAACGTATTTACATAAGTGAATGTCTGTAATTCAATTATTTTAATTTAATTGGAGTAATAAATGGTGCCCAGTTTGAATAGATAATAGTGTTATTTTTAATAATACTATTATTCATTATTTATGATGATACTTTTATCCATTCGAACTGGGCAGCATTTATCGTTCCACTTAAATTAAAATAATTTAATTATAGGAATTGATTGATGTAAATATATGTTCATTCAAATTATCATCGTGAAACCGAAAGTTATTTCATAATAACAATAGTACCGTATAAAAATTTCGGATAATAGTATGATTGAAAATAAAATAACATCCAAATTGAAATAAAATGATCATTTTTCTAATTTGAATTGGATTAAATTAGTATTAAACAGTATTATTTATAATAATACTGTTATCCATTCAATCCGCGCAGCATTTGTCATTCAAATTAGATTGAAATAATGATTATTTTACTTTACATTGCATTTAAATAAATAAAATAACATTATACATAATAATACTGTTATCCATTCAATCTGGGCAGCAGATATTATTCAAATTGAATTAAACTAATTCAATTTAATTAATTTAATTCAATATAACTTCCGGTTTCACGATAATAATTCGTATGAGCATATATTTACATAAATGAATGCATATAATTATAGGCATTCATCTATAAATACATATTTATGTAAATATATGTTCACACGAATTATTACCGTCAAACCGGAAGTTATTTTTTTCCAAAAAGCGCTACACATTCCCGCAGTTCGAATGAAGAATGAAAAGAATTGGGGAGTCGACAAAAGGAGCAGGGATGATTTTGCAGCTTGAATTTCTCTTTTGAGCCGAAGCCAAAAGAAAGTCACCCTTCCCTTTCTCATCGACCACACTTCTATTTTTCCTGTCGTGTCTCAAGGTTCCGTACATCGTGACAAAAGGAGAGAGAAAGAGAGAGAGAGAGAGAGAGAGAGAGAGAGAGAGAGAGAGAGAGAGAGAGAGAGAGAGAGAGAGGGAGAGAGAGAGAGAGAGAGAGAGAGAGAGAGAGAGAGAGAGAGAGACAGAGAGAGAGAGAGAGAGAGAGAGAGAGAGAGAGAGAGAGAGACAGAGAGAGAGACAGAGAGAGAGAGAGAGAGAGAGAGAGAGAGAGACAGAGAGAGTGAGAGAGAGTGCGGGCGAGAGTAAGTCGTATCCTTTCTCAACTATCTCATTCAGGCCCGAAGCTCGACGAGTTCCCCAGACTGGAATAGTAAATAAGAAAATGCCATGAACCAACACAAATTTTCGCTCCTCCTTCGTCGTTGCTCTTCTCCCATCTTGTGGATCTAACGTTCATTTCAGCGAACAATCCCGTCAAGAATGAGCGAGAGATAGCGGTGGTTCAACATAGCGAGAGACATTGTTCAAATTGCGAAGAGTAGGGACATCGATCATTGCTGAAAATGCATATCTCTCCAGCCTCTCACTCTCTCTCTTTCTCTCTCCGCCCCCTCCCCTCTCCATCTCTCTCACTCGCCAGCGCCATCTCTCAGCTGCGCCCTGAGGGCTAGGCTATTTCCACAAAATCCCGTGAAAGACGCGAAACACAAAATTTAACAATTTCCATCTTCGTTCAACCTGGGCAGCTTCTTCAGCTGCGTCTGTTGGCCTTTTCAACCCTTCTTTCGATCCATTCGTCACCTCATTCTTACATCGGCTCCGGAACAACCTCACCTACTCCCAGTCATCTCGGGGCTTGTCCCGGACCGTTTTCTCGGCTCCCAACGCTTCAGACTCACGGTACAACATCCGGTAGTTGATGGACGCTCACTGTAGCTGGCGCTTCGCCGCTGGCTCGTGCGGTTGACGCCTACTTCTCGCACCTCCCACTCACTTCTTCGAACTCCCTCGGCAACGTCTGCTGCACCGAAAGCTCCATTTGTCTTCTCTTATATTTGCGACTTTCGCACGCCGGAACTCGGTGACATTTCAATGCGCCTAGGGGAGATAACCGAAGTCATGTGGGACGCAGAAGTGAAGTCTTGGGTAAAATTCGGTTCTCGTTTTTTTAGTAAGCATGATATTTTTACTAGCAATCAAGTTTTAATTTTCTCCGTACGCCCTTGACAGCTTTTGCAATCGCATCCCTTTCACTTTTAGCACGCACTTGTCAATTGGCTACTTTTGGTTGGAGAAGCATCCCAGGAGGGTTGTCCATTTCTCAATTCAGGAATACAGCTGCACACGAGGCCACAGGGAAACTGGGGAAAAGCTTTCAGTAACCATGATATTTTCACTGGCAATCAAGTTTGGGGGTCTTCTCACTTTAGGCGCTAAAACAAGATTTTTTCATGCATTTTTTTGATAGGTTCATATTATAGATATTGATATAAAAGTTGTTACACTTAATAAATACAGTTTCGAAATACATAAAAAAATGTTGGTTGTGCATTTATGTAACCCAAACAAACGTTAAACGCGTTTTTCTCGAAACAATGTTTTTCGACGGCTTGTTGATAAAATCTTCGAAAGTACTGCACCGATCCTTATGAAATTTTAAGGAGGTACACTAGCTTCAGCAAAATGGTGATAGATCAATAAAAATTGGTGAATATATTCTTTAGTATTATTCATGTAGATACAAATTTTTTCAGATTTTTTAGTTGTGCCGTTTTCTTACAAATAATTCACAAGCGTTTATTCTTATACCCGGAATATATACCTATATCTATAAAAACGCTATGCTTATACACGTGAACTTCAATGTTCAATTACTCGATAACGGCACAATGAAAAAATCTGAAAAAAATTGTATTGACATATATAATACTAAAGAATATATTCACCAAATTTTATTGATCTATCACCATTTTGAAATTTTACCATGGTTTAGCATGGCAACATTGTATGAAGCTGGTGTACCTCCTTAATCGCATATTCTTTACAACTATAGCTATAGCGCATATCAAGGATTTTAAAACATTTTGATATTTACTATTTTTTGTTGCCAAAAACGGTGAAACGGTCAGAATGGTTTTTTTTGTTTGTTCGAAAAATGTCCACCATATTGTTAGTTTTGCATAAATCAAAAATCGTATGGTATGCGCTATAGCCATTAACATACTGAATCTAAAACCGCTTAGTTTTTTGTTTCGGATGATCCATCTCCGAGATTTCATCAACAGCGCAGACCTACATTTTTTTTAGGAAATTTTTTTAATTACCATTTTCGTCTATAAACGATGACTTAAATGAATCAAATTTTTTTAAATGTATGTGGAAAGTGTATTTATTAAGTGTAACAACTTTTATATCAATATGTTTAATATAAACCTATCAAAAAAATTTATGAAAATAGCCTTTTTTAGCGTCTCAAGTGAGACGACCCCTGATCGAACGTTTTGCAATCATCTAAAGTGTCCGAAAAAGTTTGGCCGGTAGAGTACATATATTGAGAGCCTTTTAAAAAAATCACCCAAAAATGCAGAAAAAACGACAAAAACATGGCCGCCGGCAGATGATGCAATTTTTCGTGATCTTTGGCGGTGGACACTCTCCAGCTCAAACGGTTCATCTGACATTTAAAAACCAAGCGGGTTATTCAAGTTAATAATAAATACGAGTCGTTGACGATCGTCGATTTTGTAAATACATTTTTTTAACAACGTCCCGACTATTTGAAATTCGAGCATACAACATCTATGAAAAAGGTCGTCATTTTTGCGTAACTACAAAAAAATGAGGATCGCTTTTGAAAATATGAGATCGTCAACGACCTTTAAATATCTCTTGTCGTATCTCCTGTAAATTCGGAAACAATCCATCAAGTGGTTTTCGAGATATCATGTCCACCGACTTTGAAAACAGTGTTTCGAGAAAAATTTGTTTAAGGTTTGAAGTACGATGCTGCTACCGCTCGCTAGAAGAATATAACTAAAAGGTGTCACTGTAGAATCAAAATATTTTTCGAATATACAATTTTTCGCCCGACCTAGGTAGATATAGCCCGTCAACTTCTTAGACCAAACCTTCCACCAACAACGGGAGAAAAGTGTACTCAGCTGCCAATCAGAAGCAATGCAGGAACCTCCATCCGTTTTTCATTTTGCCGCAATGACTAGTCGCAAAATTGCATCGTCATGGAAAAAAATTGATCAAAGAAAAAACGTATATACGTGGATCGGGTAGTTGCATTTGACGTGCAATGTCCGTTTGACCCTGTTGGCAGTCAATACCAAAGAGTATAAAACTAGAAGGCCTCTTCAACGTCGCAACAAGAAATGGAGGAATCCCCGCGGGTCCATACCCGTTAGATCCATTGGCCATAATATAGCTTGAAATTTTTTGGATACACGGTGCCCTCCAGGCTTCATCTCGCTCTGACGATGTGCACATTTCTGGAAGCTTGCCAGAGGCCACCAGAGGAATCTACGGTACTCGCGTGACGTCCAATAGCAGTGGCAGCACCGGTGCTCGTCCAAAAAGCTTTACCACGTGACTTGATTTATTCGAAATCTGTTTGAACGTCAGCATATAGTCAGCCTCGAAAACCCCTTCTCACCCTCTCTCTCTCTCTCTCTCTCTCTCTCTCTCTCTCTCTCTCTCTCTCTCTCTTCAACCCTCCTTCTCGTTAGCCTGAGGCCAATCGTTCGGCCATTTTTTAATTTGGTTACCACGCAAACTACGTATACATCTGTGATCCTTTCTCTTCCTCCAGTCCCCGGCATTCCCAGTTATCAACATTGAAATGGCAAGAAATTATCCAAACGTGCAATTATATTTCGGCAAATTTGTTGGCATAGTCGAGAACGAAAAGGGGGTAAGTTCAGGGGGCCAAATTCCCGCATCGCGTTACGTGAATACGCTCCTGTTGGCTCGCCCCGTCGTTCAAAGGACTTTTTGCGAAAGTTTGACAGGCAATGACTACGGAAGTCCTTGGGAAACGTAACAAACCCTCGAAATTAAGTAAAACCTCTAAGAGAAGGGTTGAAAAGGGCAGCGAAGGCTGGAAGGTAGAGACGGGTGTGGAGGAGAGAGTGAGAACGCTTTTAGTACGAGAACCAACCACCCTGCAGAGTTTTGACTTGAGTCCTTCTGTCATCACGGTGTGTAACGGGGTACGAACTCCGTGCTCTCTCTCTCCCTCTTTCCCTTTCACTCCTCACGCGGCCCTTTTCCAACAAAGCTTACGGTACAAAAGTTCTCCGTTGCTTGGCCCCGAAATAATTATGTCCTGACTTTAGCCTCCTCAAGGAGAACAGCAGCATTTGAAGCGACGTAGGTGTGTTGATGGGAGCTGCGGACCTCGAGAAAGGAAAGAAGAGAGAGGGAGACTGCGCAGCCACTATACTAATTAATCCTTTTAACAACGTTCAAATTTAATTAAATCCAAAGTTATGTGGTCCGTCCAACCTTTTGCGGCGGACAGACCGCCTTTCCCTTCTTTTGCTATTCACCCTATATATAAATACAGCCAAGCAAAAACTCTCTTCCTTCTTCGCTTAATTCCTCATCCTGGCACTCCAACCCGGGTCCATTTTTCCGCGGATTTTATTCTCCTGCCGTTACACGTAACGATCTTGCCTTGCGAGTTCATAAAACTAACAAGGTACGAATGCTGCATTTTTCATTTGAAAGGAAATGTCAAACGAAAGTGGACCACGTCATTCATTATGGAAATGTGTTATCAGGAAGGTTGTTATTTTCTTGTTTTTGTCAACGGTTCAAAATTCATTGGCCAATCAGCTGTACGTTTGTCGTTCAGTTCAAACAACTTATTTCAGTACAGTTACCCAAGCCTCAATTCCACCCGTTCAAAAATCATATAGAATTCGGATGAAAGAACTAGCATCTGGAACTTGGGAAAATGTCAAATGAAAGTGAACTACGTAATTCATTATGGGAATGGGTTATCAGGAACATCATTGTTTTCCTTTATTCGTCAACGGTCCGAAATTCATTGGCCAATCAGCTGTACTTTTGTCGTTCAGTTCAATCAACTTATTTCAGAAGAGCAATCCCTCTCAATTCCAACCGCGCAAATTTCATATAAAATTCGAATCCAAGAAGTGGCATTTGAAACGTGAAACCTTCCAACCCCTATATTATAAAGTTTCATTTCATGTTACATACCTAGAAAAAAATGTCAAATGAAAGTGGACTACGTCATTCATTGTGGGAATGTGTTATCAGGAACATCGTTGTTTTCCTTTATTCGTCAACGGTTCGAAATCAGCTGTACTTTTGTCGTTCAGTTCAATCACCTCATTTCAGAAGACCAATCCATCTCAATTCCACCCGCGCAATATTCATATAAAATTCGAATCAAAGAACTGGCGTCTGGAAAAAATGTCAAATGAAAGTGGACTACGTCATTCATTATGGAAATGTGTTATCAGGAACATCATTGTTCTCTTTTCTTCGTCAACGGTTCTAAATTCATTGGTCAATCAGCTGTACTTTTGTCGTTCAGTTCAATCAACTTATTTCAGAAGAGCAATCCAAGCCTCAATTCCACCCGCAAAATTCATACAAAATTCGGACCAAAGAGCTGGCATTTGGAACTCGGAACTTTCCAGCCCCAATACGTTATTCCTCGCCTAAACAGATATTATCCCTCAAGGGCCGATTGGCCCTGACATTTTCCATATTTATCCACCCTCCTTCACACCATCCCTCAACCGCATAGATTGCTCCGTTTCGCGCGAAATTACGACTGCTTGATAGCTGAAAAGGCGACGCATCGAAGTCCACTGATATACGCGGGCCCTTCTTGAGGGAGCTTTATTGCACTTTGCATAATGTAACGTCGCACGAAGAATGAGAAAAGATACGAAAGAATTTACGATCTCTCGGCATAATGTCGAGGTAGTAAAAAATTTGAGGTCTCTCGTGTGCTGCGCGAGGCGGATAAACGCGGTGGAGGGCAAAAAAAATGACCGATAGTTGTCTGGCGTTGTTGAGGTTGATGCTTTTTTTCTTGTTTTTTTCTTCTTCCTCTTACGGTGGCTCGCTTTTGTGAGGAGGAAGCCCCCGCGCTGTGGCACGAAACTCATCGTGGTCCAGACGCGGAAGGGCTTCGACCTTTTCGGCGAACACACGGATTCCCCTGGTTATCGATGCATCCACGTTATTACAACCTGAGCCAAGTTTCTCGCCGATGGAAGCAGCGAGGTTTCGTACGAGGAAGTGCCCGCTGCACACGAGCCGATAGGGGATAATCAATCTCTCGGAGCCCCACTCCACTACATTCCTCCCGGGATCGGATGTGGAGTTGCTACATCGCGCCTATGTCGTTTAAGAAGCGGAAGGGCCTAACTCGCACGAATCAAGGCCTCAAATGAAGGTGGCTCAGGCCCTTTAAACGACCCGGCACTCGATTTATATTCTGCACCCTGTACTGGCGCGTGTATTTGAAACAGCTTCCGCTAATTTCGATGGACGTAACGAGGCTCTCCGGGCCACTGGATGAGGAGACACGATCAATGCGCAATTTGGCCCCGCGGTTGCTGCAAAAATGATAAATATTGCCCCATTGGTCACAGAACACTCCGGAAGTCCTTCGATTGGTCGGCTGTTGATTGAAACTTGCGATCTTTTGGTTACCAAAGTTATGCGGAAGTCAAGGACGGGGAAAAAATCTTGCCGGAAACTTTCGTCTTTGTCACTGAAACTAGCTGGCGATCAATTTTCGAAGCGAGCTTCTGTACGCCTGGGAAAATAATCGGAACGCAGTTCGCAAATGATGATGCTTCTAATTAGTCCACGAATTACGAGCCTCGAATTAAGGGGGAGAATTGGGCGAGGAGAAAATTCCTGATTTACATGATTTTTTTAAGGGGTTACGTGGGTTTGAAAAGTTCAAAAAATCCACTTTTTTTAAATTATATTATCCAATAGTACAATATGTCTAGAATGTTCTCCCAAAGTTTTGAGTCAATCGGAGTAAAAGTCTAGGAGAGAGAGTCTTTGGAAATTACACCCGTTGGGAAAGACCGACCGGAAGCGACGCAGGTAATCGCATTTTTCTCAAAACACTATTTTCAAAGTCGGTGGACACGATTTCTCAAAAACTAACGCACCGAACTTTTTGAAATTTTGCATACTTCTTCAAAATAGCGTTGACTAGTGATTGAACGAAAGTTTTTTTCGATTAAAACTAATTTTACAACGCCTTACGTAGTGTAAATTGTACAATGAATTGATTATTTTGCATACAACTCTGCCAAAAATTCAAAAGTCAATTTTTTTTTAATTCTTCGTTCAATCACGAGCTATACTTATCTACTAGCAGAAAAAAATGGTTTTTTAATTTTAGATAAAGCTATCATGAGTTATCCTGACTACCACGAGGACACTTTTTTAGGTGTCTCCGGAAACCAGATCTCACCGGCTGAATTTCCCAAATTTTCTAATAATTTTTTTTTTCAATATTTTTGAAATGTTGCTTTTTTATGTGCTTAACATTTTGAATAAAATAATGTATATATTATTTTTGTTTTTATAGAGGAAATTGCTTTTTTGGCTTCGAAACCCACGTAAATAAGTAACGTTAAATAAAAGCTTGTTCTTTAAAACATTTTTTTACACATAAATTATTTCCTATTTTTTAGTTTTTAATTGATTTCATTAGTGGTTTACTAGTTTACGAGTTTGTACGTTACGAACATGGAATGCTTGTTAAAAATAACAAAGACTATAATTGGGATTGAATTTACGACTAATTGCTGCATATAAAATTTCCACATGCAAACAGGGTCGGCTACGAATTTGTTTGTATGTGTTAGTGAAATTTTATATGGATGATAAATCCATATATCTTGTATTGTATTTAAAATTGTATTAAAGTTGTATTCAAAATAAGATATCGCTAATTTTAAATATAACAAAGGTTGAACATTTTATGGATAAAATATCGATTTTCCGTTTTGCATCTCACAGAACGTCACGTTAAATAAAAGCTTGTAAAAATACCACGAACATCCAAAAGTAGTAATCGAACATACCCTACTCTCAAAAATGGCGAATAAGCATTGTCTTAAAAAAAAATCACGAAAATCTGCAAGCTTTTTCCTCGCCTAAAGGTACCCCCCTAATCAAGAATTGACTTCCGGTACTCGCCTCGCCCTAACGGAGGATCAATTTCCACGAGCATATTCGTTCGTGTATATCCGGCAGGCAAATTTGTTCCAAATTCTCTCGTCCGTATCCCGTTTCGCGTTTTCGCGAAACAACGGGTCGGTTAATGTTATTTCGAGGAATAATTTCCGAGGGAAATCGTGGCCACATGTGAGTTTCACGTACATTGGAAGTGACGGCAAGGCAGACGGACGCCGGAGGGTAATTTTTAGCCGAGTATGTACGGGGGGTTTTACCGGAGAGAGATGTGGGTTACGGGTTAGCTGGGCCAATTAGGGGGATGCGATTGAAAGGAAACGTCGAAAGAAACGCCACGGGGTATATCCTGCAAGTATCACAGTCGAAGGGATCGCGAGCCTACGGTCGTGATTGCGCATCGCCTCGAGTACGTGTCATTGTGAGCCAAGAGGTGGAGTAGAACACGTCACAAAAGAGAGAGAAAGGGAGAGAGAGAGAGAGAGAGAGAGAGAGAGAGAGAGAGAGAGAGAGAGAGAGAGAGAGAGAACCGGCAAATATTCTTCAGCCAGTGCTCCCCACGCGAAACCCTTTTGTTACTTAACGCCCATTCGAACAGCCGGAGCTCGCATCATCGAGAGGAAAAATTCCAACAAATGACTGACGAACGTACGAATTACATAGGGGTGACTTGCCTAAATCGTATTCCGGGCAGCTTTGATTCTTGTGTAAGTATGTCGACATTGCACGAGGACACAATTGGTATGTAAGGCAGAGTAAAAATGACCTAACGGAGTCTCAAAATGACTTGATATTTTTTATTACGAGCCATTCTTTTTGTGGCGAACATAAAGAACTAATCTTTGACAACTGGCATCAGGAAGTATTGAGCTTTAGTCATGGAGAATTGCACGATCGAGCAACGCATGGAAATTGTTATTTGCTGCATTGTTACTGCAGGGTTACTGCAGACGAAGTTTCATGGTCGTGTAATCTCGCACCGCGGCTATGTGAATTGGCCACCAAGATCGTGCGTTGTGACACCGTTGGACTTTTTTCCTTGGGCTTTTCTGAAAGGAAAAGTGTATGCCATTGATCCACAGACCATTCCGGAGTTCGAGGAAGCAATTGGACGCACCATTGATGAAATTAGTCCGCAATTATGCCAAAATGTTATTTAAATTTTGTTAAGAGAGCGAACGTTTGCAAAGAGGGACGAGGCGGCCATTTATAGGATATTGTGCTCCACGCATAACCTCCATGATTGTACCTTATATTAAAATAAAAATATTCGTACTTTTCAAATAAATAGTACGTTTTAGTAAATTTGGATGGCGGGTTACTTTGAGACACCCTATAGGTCGAAAACTTTGGAGAAGGTACGATTTAAAAGTAATTTTTCTGTTAATTTAACCCTTTGTTGACACACGGGGTCAATTTGACCCAGAAAGTAGTACTTCGTCCACCTGCCATTAAGGGGTTACCCCCACTTGCGATTTTGAAAAAATCGATCTTTTTATTGCATTTTTTTGGAGTACAAGTATCTGAGAATATGTCCTGAAAATTTCAAGTCGATCCGAACAAAATTGACTGAGATATGAGCGTTGAAAGAGAAGAATCCGCGTTAAAAGAGCGTTGAAAGAGAAACTTTAAACGCGTTTT
Source organism: Ophion ellenae (assembly GCA_963210295.1). Taxonomy (NCBI): domain Eukaryota; kingdom Metazoa; phylum Arthropoda; class Insecta; order Hymenoptera; family Ichneumonidae; genus Ophion; species Ophion ellenae. Next base: position 26,200,099 of record OY723395.1, read on the forward strand.
TCTCAAAATGGCATTTCTGAAGTCGGTGACCAAGATTACTCGAACACTAATGAACCGATCTTCTTGAAATTTTGCAGGCTTATTTAATACATAAAAATGTAGTCTTTAATCGTTCGATTTTTTTTTCGAAAAAAATGGCCGTTTTATAGCCAAAAAACTGCCGTTTTTTTTCGTTAAAATTGAACTATTAACTTTGACTGTCCGCCATTTTGTGAAAAATGAATATTTTTTGAAATCCTTCGATTAAAGACTAGTTTATACTTATATTTGACTAAATCCATCCGCATTTTTTTCTTCAGATGATCCACTTCGCCGCAATGTTGGTCACCGCAAACCGTGTGTATAAAAACATTATTTCATTGACGCCCATTTGCCACTAAACGATGTAATATTTTTCAATAAAAAAAATACTGAAAGTTCTTCAAGATGTGTTCTTTAAGATGGTATATTGATCGATTAAAAAAGTTTTGTAGTTTTCTTTAAAAAAATTCATGAAAAAGGCCTCTTTTTGCGCTACAAGTGGGGGTAACGCCTTAAAAAACCTTCGGTCGGTTTTTATCGAAAAAAAAATCAGGGATACGCTTTACAGATTTCCTAACATGTCTGCATAATTAAAATTCGGAAAGTGAAGAAAGGAATTGTAGACAATTATTTCAAACTTTCACTTTTGGGAAAGTGAGCATTTTATTGCAAACTCGCCTGAGTCAAAATGTCCCACTGTGTCAACGTCGCTTCAAGAAGACCCAAGAGAAGACGCTGTGACGGGCCGAAGAAGGTCGTTTTTTTCCGAACTTTTTATTGTCCACTGGATTATTTGTTTGGGATTTTTAAAAAAGGTATTTTATTAAGCATACATTGAGCTCATTTCGTGTATGATATTATTCAACAAAATTAAAAATTCATAACGTTATTGTGGTATAATAGAGCCTCTGTATAAAAAAATGGTCCAACGGCCGGAATGACATTGAAGTTTGCATCGTTGGAATGCAACGAATTTTTTTTTCCCAAATTTTCTTCCGCAGATTTGCGCTACGAAAACCATGCAAACATTTTTAGTATTCTCATTTGGCGATCTACAACAAAATTGCAAAGTAAGATTTTGGATAATAATGAGAATAAGAAATTTAAAAAAAAATCGTTGCATTCCAACGAGGCAAACTTCAACGCCATCGGCCGGATCAATAACTTCACAGTGGTTGGTCTGAAAAATAAAAACGTCGTATAAATGTAGTTCTCGTAGTAGTGGCCGTTTTTTTTTAATGTCACAAATTGGCAGGTGTTCGAAAAAAGGTGAAATTTTGCCGAAATGTTTACTTATATTCGTAGGCTTGAATAATACTAAATTAAAAAAAAGGCTACGTACGACGATAGACCAGTGGCCTAACCCCTTAACTTTCAACTTCAGGGTGAGCCTGGCACGATCAATAAGCAATTTTCTCAAACCTCTTGAATTTTTTTTTTTCTCACTGTGCATACGAAATGCGTGTGCTCATTTTCATTTTTAATTCCGGCCTACACGAAACATAAATACATAAACTGATAACACTAATCTTTTTTTCATTACTACGAAGAATGCTGCAGATAACAAAAAAGGTCCTCAGGAAATCAATGGAGGCAAGTCGACCCTACAGTTACCGATAAATACAGTGATGAAAAAAGTTCCTCTCGTTCCATAGGGAAACTCGTGCTCGAACTAATTTGGATTTGCGCATACGCGGGACTGCATGATTTGAGTACGCCTGGAATAACGAGACGATTATTCAGTCGAACGATCCGAACGGCCCTTCGTCGATGTATTGCCTGATGTTACGAATAAACCGTATATTGGCCCATAGTGGTCGCATCACGCGGCCAATTCCCACAGAAATCGACTCTCTCTCGTTTATTACATATCTAGTAATGTACATATCCCATACGCCGGCTATCCAAAAGCGACGGTTTTCACAAGCCATAGGACGGTAGGAGAAAGAGGGCAATAAGCCCCGACTCTCTTATTCCCTTTGGCAGTATTCAATATCTGCATTTAGATATGAGTGAATATTGGAACGCCATTCAGCGAACATTTTGTAATCGATACCCGTCGTCGTATGGAGAACGTTTCGCAAAGCCTCCGCTGAGACCCTTGATCAATATGCAAACATATACACGCATATAGATACGCATACAAAAAACACACACGCATATACAGGGTGTCCCAGAAATTAACGTGTTCGCTGAAATGGGGGGTTGGGGGTGAAATTCTGAGTCGATTGATATAAGCATGTGTGGGTCTCAGATCAATCCCTGAATTACAATTAATTTTTTAAGGCGGGCGCACCTGATTGGCCCTTCTTTAAAAATTAATAATAATTCAGGGGGATGGAGATCGGAAATTCGAACGATCAACATCAGAAGGACCGAAATTTCGAATTTAGTAATGGCGAACGTTCCAATAGAGATAGATCAATTTTATGATAGTCTGTAAAATAGATCATCGAAATTGTGAATACAAAAATCTCGAAGTTGATTTATGGCGAAAACAAATATCAGATTTCACAAAATAATGAGAGACATAATATCGATTCGCCTGTATATATACACCAAACAATTCGTGACGTCAAATCGTCGAATTGTAAATATTACGACAGTTTACAATGTCGAATTCATTAAAGCGACGGACCAAAAAGTCGATCAGTTAAAACAGCGATGAGCCAAAGTGCGAACGGTCCGGATAGCGAAAACTTGGGATCGAGCAACACTACTTGCGCTTCAGAATGAAGATGGCAGATGGCGTTAGTGGTCAGTCGGGTCAGGCAGCCATGCCATGTTCGCCATTTAGGTATTCGCCATTTCGGACCATCGATCATTTGCGTTTCTACGATCTACACATTCGAATTTTGGGCTTTATGTTATTGTGTAAATAAAATCATACGCTTTTCGTTTTCAGCCAGCCATTTCTACAAGTGATATGAATCGACAATAACTAACCAACTTGTTAAAGTAATTGGCACGATATGCCTAGTAATTTTTTTTTTACACCGCAGGCTATTAAGTCAGATGTTCGAATTGGTTTGCATGAAAATTCTGCATAAGATCTTTTTTCATTAAGTTTCCTTACCATTTAAGCTTAAAAAGAAGACTTTTCTATATAAAACAAATAACCAAGAGTATTTTTCTAAAAAGCGGATAAAAAAAGTTCTCTTTTGTAGAAATGGCATGTGAAAAACCAAAAGCAGATAATTTTCATCCCGAAACGTGGGACTTTTAAAAAACTAACAAATGAAACTCCAGCATATAGAACATGACCTGACCTATCGACAGTTGCAGAATTATCCATTCATAACAGGACAGCCTATATATATACATACATACATATATATATATATATATATATATATATATATATATATATATATATATATATATATATATATATATATATATATATATATATATATATATATATATATATATATATATATATATATATATATATATATATATATATATAATAACTCAGCAACTAATCTATATTTCTCAAATCCACTCAAAGATTCTTAAAGCTAACCCTTACAGCCTTAAAATCCTCGTCCATAACATCTCAATACGACTATTCTCACACGAACGCTACCTATTCGAAAAAAGAACAACTTTTCTCAAAAATATTCTGAATAACCCGTTGAACAAAAACTTTTGAATAAAATAATGTATGCCATTGTCGTAAGACATAAATAAATGTATCGAAAAGTTTTATACGAGTGAGAAAATACAATTGCTTTTTTTCTTTTTTTCGGAGATAATTTAGAGCCAATTTTCCAAGAGACAAAATATCTCGAAGAGACATGCAAGATCATCTCTTCTCGCTTTCTCTCTCTCTCTCGCCGAGGGAACGCAATTCAGCCCCCCCCCCCCCCCCGTCAGATATACAAACACTCTCAGTCTGGCCGCTCCATGTCTCTCGCAATTTCGCTCTGGCATCACTCCACCCCCTCACGTCTCAGTCTCTCTCTCTCTCTCTCTCTCTCTCTCTCTCTCTCTCTCTCTCTCTCTCTCTCTCTCTCTCTTCCTCTCGAATTCTCTCTCCTTTTCCATTCGGTGCTCAAGCCGCCGTGAAATCCACGGAGAATGACGTAGCTGGCTTAGTCAGCACCTGTGCTCCCATCGTTAAAAGTATATATATATATATATATATATATATATATACACGTAGGTATGCAGCATCCCTACTACACTCACTCCAAACGCAGATGATACAGTATGTGGCTTATGAAGAAAGTACGGGGCGAAGCTCACTAATAACTCTCCTGGGTCCTCTACACATACGAAGCCTACTGCACAGGTATCGATATATTCGCGGCCAGACCCTCCAACCAGCTATCTCGTCCGCTGAAAAAAAAAACTGGCTGCAATCTATTTGGACAATAGCCAGCCCGGTGAATTTTGTAATTCGAATAAATGATGCACGATTAAGGGTAAAATATTTCGTCCCTGCCACATGAATCGATCATCGTACAGCCGAGCTGAGATATGAGGCGTATATCCACGCACGCATGAGGGGGTGGGATCTTCAGCATCGATTTACTTCAGTAGGTTTCTAGATCCGAGTCTCCGGGCCTTCTCTTCTCATTTGAATGACAACCCCCCTTGGGTTCACGCCTCGTATACGCTCCCATCAAGCTGAGAGTTTTCAGCTCCTCTTTCTCTTCTTTTTCCGCTCTTCCTTCTTATTCCCGTTCATTGAGCACGAATTCTCCCTGAAACAGCCCCGTTCGCCCCGTTGAGGCTTTACGTTTGCTGTACATATCCGCGTGGAAAAAGCCTCCCGCACCTTTGTATACGTACAACTCGAGTGTTTCCGTGCCGCTGAATAACTGGTAGTCATTAGCAAGCATCTCCGCCATTACGAGGGAGAGAAGGGGCGGGAAAGAAGATGGAACAAGAAGGGAGCGAAGAACGAAAGGGCCCATAGCTCCGAGGTCTCAACATCGTACGATATTGTATACATGTAGATCCTTATGTGTACAAGAAAATGCAAGCTAGCAACGTACACATAACGATAATGAGTCCCATTTCAGTAATGAGGTCGCACACCATTGAAAAGTCTCTTCCGTTACCGGTGCTGCTACTACCCCCTTGCCGGCTTTCTCCTTTTCTATCCGTCCTATGTACGTGGGATGGATTGGAAAAGGAGAAAACCGGGAAGAGGGTAGAATATGTACGGGGTGATTCAGAGTGGGTGCATCGGTAAGTAAGTGACTGTAAGGATCTGTAAGGATCTTCGATTTCAGGGTTATGTCCTTGGCAAGAGCGCTTTGCCGATTTTTTTATTTTGTAATAGGTTCAGATGGAAAAATATATAAATCTACAGACTTTAATTTGAATCGATTTCGATTCGATTAGAATCTTATTTCGAATTAATTGACATTTTATGTTGAAATGGAAATTTATATAATATTGGATATTGCACTAGGAAAGTAAAGCAAAATGAGAAATTGAATAATTCTAATAGTGAATATAATGTTGGTAAATTTAAAAGGTTTTGCAAATCAATCTACATTTTACAGACGGGTATATTTATTGACATGGGACGGATAGAAAAGGAGAAAGACTGAGGAGAGAGTAGAATATATATAATATACAGGGTGATTCAGAATAGGTGGACCACGAAGGATCTTCGATTTCAGCGTGATGTCCGAAGGAAAAAATTTTCCTATATATATATATATATATATATATATATATATATATATATATATATTAGTTACAGTAATAAAGTTATTTCCCAATAAAAAAAATCGACAAAAAGTTTTTCCTTCGGACATCACCCTGAAATCGAAGATCCTTGGTGGTCCACCTATTCTGAATCACCCTGTATACATATATCCTACTTTCTCCTTAGTTTTTTCGATTCCAATTCCAGTTTACCAATCTATATATAGACTTCATTTTTATTTCATTTCGATTGAATTGCAATCTCATTTCGAATTTATTTTAATGTTATGCTTATGTTTAAATTCAAATAATATTGAATATTCCACTCATGAAATAAAGAAAAATAAGAAGTTCAATCATGCTAACAGTGAATATCATGTTATTTCATTTTAAAAAGGTTAGAAACCAATCTGTAATTTACAAACACGACTCATTGTTGATATGGATATATATGTGCATACATGGGATGGATAGAAAAGGAGAAAACTGGGACCAGGGTAAAATATATATACAGGGTGATTCAATCGCCGATTTTTTTTATTTCAAAATAGGCTCAAACGAACAGCATTATATATATTACATTTAATTTTTTTTAATTTCGATTTATATCGATTCTCATTTCGAATAAATGAGAATTGTATACAATATGTTCATATCGAAATTCAAATTAAATGGAATATTCCGTTAATAAAATTAACAAGAATTAGAAATTGAATTATCGGAATAGTAAATATCATGTGAATTAGTTTGAAAATGTTTCCAATTCAATCTGTTTTTACAAACTCCGCTAATTATTAATAGTCCACACGTAGAATTTCAATGTACGCTGTACATACATATATATAAGGTCTCGGAAGTATTGGCCTTCCGCTGGTTGATGCGCCGGTGGACGACCAAGCGGTCACCGCTCCAAGTATCTGCCATACTCAACGCTGCTTAACTCGGAGTACCGTCGGTGCCGAACCTCGGAGTTAAAGTCTATACCTTAGAACATGTATCTCATAATGTGCACAATATGTGTGCCAAGTTTCGGATTTTTCCCACCAATATCCTAAGCATGGGAAATAATTAAGTCCTAACTTGGCAAAACACATGTATTTTTGTATTGAAAATACAAACCCTCAAGGGCACCAGTAAACAATTTCCGAGCGTCATAAAACTTTGCACATTAATTTTTTAATATAATCTTGATTATGTTTTTACAAGGGGACTTTGAAAATCAAAATTTGACCCAAATTGCAGCCAAATTGACCCAAAAAACCAGCAGCGTTGAAATATTATTTCGTGAACCATTCGCTCTTTCATTTTACCGTTGTCGTACGACCTTAAATATTGATTCTAGAAAAAAATGGTAGAAACAAAAATTGTCCAAAATTCCATTCTCTACAAGTTTGTTCATGTTCGTTTATGCCCTAAAGTTAAAAATAAACGAGATAATGCAATAGCCTCTTTTTCAGATTCAACTAAAAAAATATCGATGGTAGAGAAAAAACTGCAATGACCAAAGTTGCAAAGCACTTAATTTCCTACAAGTTTAGTCATTACCATTTTTACCTAAAAATTGTAAATCGCCGAGTTATTCAACAAAAACAATTTCCCATCAAATTTAAGACGACGATATTAACCGAACGCAAGCCCCGCCCAGAATGAAACTTACGCATGTTGTTTTACACTAATATAAGAAAATGCAGTGTAAATTTCAGCTGGATCAACCTAGTCATTGGGGTTGAAATATTAAAAAATTAAAGATTTTTCTTTTTTTTTAGTGTTCTAGTACTTGAAAAATTTTGAATTTTTTTATCAAAATAGTTCATAGAAACACGCATTTTTTTCATAGAAGACATATTTTCGTACGACGAGAAGATCACTAGGATACGATCGTTTGAAATTTGATCACGTGTAGAATCTTATCTCCGAGTTAGCCGAGTTAGCGAGCCGATAAAAATCTGAAAAAAATGCCACGTACTCAAAATATGTAATACAAAAACATCACCAACTTTGAAAAAGATTGAAGAAGGTCAGGCTGTTAGGCGGTTCGAAAACACTTGGAATAACTTGTGTGTGTATATATATATATATACATATCAGTTTTATACCGAGCTTTTTCAACCGAAGTTTCATAGAAACAACAATTATCACACAAGCCAAAGCCTCTCGACGAGCCCAGCTTACGAGTTCCGGAAAAGCTTGCAGCGATTCCTCGTGCTTGGACCTCGTTGTCTACATGTAGAATAATTCCACAAGCGAATAGCAGCCGGGCAGAAAAGTCGAAAGTGCTGAACCTGGACGAACGATAAAAGTTAATGAACGAAGGAATATAACCGTTTGAAAGAATCCTGCGCTCCCGTACAGAAGAGAAAAGAAGCGGAGAAGCCTGGAGCTTTTTCTGCCATCGCGCGACACATTCCCCGGAAGAGCTGGAGCCTTGTCACTCAGTCTGTAATTTCATCCTAGTACTCTTTCTTCCCGTCTCTTACACGTTTCTTCCCCCAGTCCTTGTATCTTCGTCTCACATTCGTAGCATTTTGTTGCTCAGACACGCGTTGCCGTCTTTTTTCTTACTCCTCTTTTCTCTCTCGGCCTTCGTTTTTTTCTTCCTTTTTTCCATAGTCGATGAGAGTCTTTTCAAAAGAACGCGAAGGGATTGAATTCACCCACTCGGAGCTTTATTAACACTGAAACCTCGCGCTCTCTCCCAAAACGATTTTACGTAGCTCGCCTGTTCGCACATAGTTGAGACGTGAACGCGAGATTTTGTTCATTTGAGGACAGGTTAGCGTGCATGACGATGGAAAATTCGATTTTCGTCTTTACGTAATTTGCAGCCTTAAAGTGTTTGCAACACGTGGGATTGTTTGGGTTGTCAAAAACAAACGTTAAATATGATTTTTTATGACGTTAAACTTTAAATGCGTTTTTTTGGAAACAGACTTTTTCAGCGCACGAGGCGCTCTACAACTTCAACGGATGAACCGATTCTCATGAATATCTGCGCGATTAAAAGGAAATTCAATTTGCAAGGTCATCAGGAAGCGATTTTTGTCAAAAATTGATTTAGAAATTATTTTTTCGTTCGTTGTCCGAAAGTGCTTTTGAGAGATCTTCTCACTTTAGACGATAAAAAAGGCTATTTTCATTAATTTTTTTGATAGGTTTATATTATAGATATTGATATAAAAGTTGTTACACTTAATAAATACAGTTTCGAAATAGATTTTAAAAAATTGTATGTATTTATGTAACCCAAACAAAATTTCAACGCGTTTTTCGCGAAACAACGTTTTTCGACGGCTTGTTGATAAAATCTTCGAAACTAATGAACCGATCCTTATGAAATTTTAACCACATATTCTTTATAACTATAGCTATAGCGCAAATTAATGATTTTTTTATATTTTAATATTTACTATTTTTTGCCAAAAACGGTGAAAAAAACCAAGTTTTTTCGAAAAATGTTCGCCATTTTGTTATTTTTGCATACGTAAAAAATCCTTTGACATGCACTATAGCCAGTAACATACTGAATCTAAAACCGTTTGATTTTTTTGTTACGGATTATCCATCTCCGAGATTTCATCAACATCAGACCTACATTTTTTTAGGACATTTTTTTAACTACCATTTTCGTCTATAAATAGTGACTTAAATGAAGTGTAACAACCTTTATATCAATATTTATAATATAAACCTATTAAACAAATTCATGAAAATAACCCTTCAATATCGGATAGTGGACTATCTCAAGTTTTATTATAGCGACACCTGTTCTTCATTGCATACACTAACAACTAGTCTTAAGATGTCGTCACTGCAAAACTTTTGGTTGACTAGCAACAAAAATGGTACAACAATGAACTGATGTTATTTTTCGCCGGCGTGAAAAAATAGTTTTTTCTTTAAAGAAAAAGCTGTTTTCATTGAGGTAAAGCCAAATAATTTATATTTTTGTTATTTCTTATGAAAAATGTCTTTCGTGAAAAAAAATTTCATGTTTTTCATAAAAATGAATGCTTAAGTACAGCATTCATTTTCATGTTTTTCGTAAAAATGAATGCTTAAGCGGAAGCATTAATTTTACTTAACAAATATATATTGTTTGTTTGAGTCTGTTTGTGTTATATTGGGTTATGTATAAATAGCAATGGATATAAAAAAATTACTGTTTGTATTCGGCCATGTCAAATCTTAATATCGGATACTTAATCGAGCCTAATATTGGATATCCGTTTGTGCCAAAATATTCCTGCCTAATCAAAGATCAACCCATAAAGACTGATTCTTTGATAATAATTACAAAGTTAAAACAATCAACGTTTTGTTTTATTTCATATAAAAATGGTCCCCTAAAATCAGATATAAGAAAAATGGAATTAGGGCCTTAATATCGGATATCCGATTATAGGCAACCTTTTCGAAAACCTCGACATCTGTCATTTTTTTTCTTAAACGTAATATAGCTCAAAATATTCAAATGTATGAGGTTGAAGTTTGCATCGTTAGAATGCAACGAAAATTATTATTTTCCAATTGCTCCAACTTCTTTTGGCGAGTATTCGGTAGAAAACAACCCTCAAGTCGTTTATCTACAAATACAAAATTTAGATGTATGAAAAAAAATTGTGCAAAATAATAAAACCGCGGAAAGAAAAATGTAAAAAAAGAATTTTCGTTGCATTCCAAAGATGCAAACTTCAAGACCATTCGAATGTAATGTGTAAAATAATTGTTAGCATGTAATTGTATATGACATCTAGATCATAAAATCGTAAAATTTCAACGTCTTAGCAATTGTTTACTTTTTTTTTACAATTTCAGACAAAAGTATCCAGTATATGGTGGCTCTTGGAGGAAAAACGTTCCAACGACGCCATACTTGAATTCAGTTTCAGAACCGGATGTGAAGTGGTTCACCGGGCGATGTCTGAATTCACGAAGCGTTTTCAGGCCGGAAGTAGCCGCGGCGAAGGCGTAGCTAGTCCCCAGAGGCACTTCCTCTTCTCCCTATCCTTTGCTCCCAAAAATGTTATTGTTCAACGAGGCCAAACGCCTCTGCATCGCCCATGCTGATTTTTTATATCCGCGCTCTATATATACGCGCTACGAGGGTGATGATGAAAAAAAAAAACAATGTTCACAGCTGTGATGAATGATAATTGCGCGAAAGGCACCGCCGCGCCTCTGCGGCTGTTCTCGAAACATACGATGTAACACCCGTTCCTCATTAGAGGCTTGTTAGGTCGTGCGCGAGCGAGAATGACGGAGAATACGGGAATCTCACTCCGGCGACAACGTCATATGGCGAAGCGAAGGAAGAGGACTGGAAAGTGAAGAAAAAAAAGCCGAGAGGACGTAACGTAATTGTGGGACTTGACACTTTTTTTGCAGACTTCCTCGCGTTGTAAAAAAATGATTCATTTCGGTAGGGTCAAATTTGGTGCGATAAGCACTACGTCAAAAATAATTTTAAAGCTTTAAAGCTTTTTTGTTTTAAGCGTATTTTTTGTAAATGCACCTAGTTGACATTTTTGAAAATATTGATTTTTGGACGTTAACGGATTTTGGAAGTATAAATTATTATTTATATTCAAAAGGTATTCAAAGGGCGTTTCGAAAAATTTCACCTCGATGAAATTTTTGAAAATATTCATTTTTGATTTTCAACGGATTTTGAAAATATAACATTGAAAAAATATTCTTTAAAATTCAAAGTCTATCCGTTTAGAATTGAAGGATCTACGGAAAGTTTTTCTCGAAATGATGATTTCGAAATTGGTAACCGCCATTTCTCAGAAATCACTACACGGATCAACTTTAATTTTACAAGCTTCTTTTACATATGAAAAAGCTGTGCTTGAACGAAGGAATTTTTAAATCCATTTCTAGTTTTTTGGAGTATTTTTCTCGACGAAAATCGATACTTCCACTTTGGGCTGTGGCCGTTTTTTTGAAAATCAATATTTTATTAAATCCCACCTCAAAGCACTAGATAGTTTCATGAAAAAACTATATGCGGTTGATTTTTTTTATTTCGGGTGATTTCTTCGCGAGCAGGAGTGTTCACCGCGAAAAACAAACATTGTAAAAAAATCCTTGAAAGCATACTCTTCAGTGTTAAAAAAAAATTGACAACCTGCATACGTTTTCCCGGAAAAAAATCACGATAATTCCGCTTTATTCCGGCCACGAGCTAAGTGTAACCCGTTAATATAATGCACATTATACGAACAAGTCAATCAATAATTTGATATCACATCAATTCACACATTATACGAACAAATAAATCCATAATTTGATATCAAAGATCGATAATTCGACGTTAGAAGTATAAAAACAAGTTAAATATCTGGGGATTTTTTTGTTTTGTCTTGATAGTTCCATATTTTTACTTCGCTGCAAGCATTCGATTTTTGGTATTCGTTATGAGCTTCTCTCTTTTTTTAAATCAGTCGAATCAATTGATGCAATGATATTTTTCCAATTCCAGGATTTTTTTTTTAATCATTAATTTATTGTCCAAAGAATCAATAGATCGTAGTTTATTTTATGTAACGTTTGATGAATTTCGTCTTAATAATTGACAACTTTTCTGACAAGCTTTTTTTTTTATCGTTAGCAGCTGAATGAATCTGTCCAGTGGTATAGTCACAATTTCACCATTCGTGAAAGTAAATATCATTTAATTCAAATCGTTCCTGTCACGTTCAGATTAATTTGACTCGAGCCAAACAAATAAATCGTTCTTGCTCATTGCCCATAAACTTTTTCCTAGCCGCATCGTTAATCCGCTACATTTTTCCTTGCTCTTTTCGCTCGTCAATAATCCCCGCCGCGGCTTTTTCATTCTACTTTTTCCACGATTAATTTTCATTCTCGAATGCTTGGCCTCTCGCCGCTCTCGCGTGGCACTACGCGAGCGCGATGAAGTTTCGTGAGAGCTGAACAGTTTCCGTCCGTAGGAAACACAGTAAATCGGCCTGACTTTTTCTCGAGCGCTTCCACGGAAAAACTCTCCTTATGAATTCTTTATCTCTTTCACGAGCGCAGCAGCCAGGAGATAAGAAAGCTGGGCAAAAGGGAGGTAAACAAAAAAAGAAGAAATCACTTAAGATAGTGGAAGTATAAGGAAGTCCCGAAGTACTTATGGATGGAGATTATTTTTCCCAACGTAATCTTCGTATTCCAAGTTTTTAATCAATATTAAATCATTGCATTACAGTTCCATAAACACGAAACTTAACATTGCATCTCTTATCAAATTCAAATCTCTACATCATTTTCTCAACCAACTCACCTCCGCAACGTAATTCTGTCCTATTTTTATCACTGTTGAATTGGTTGAATTGGTTTAAAATGTCTAGTAGAATTGTTTGAAAATATCGATTTTTGATTTTCGACGGTTTCGCAAAATATGACATTCGAAAAATATTCCATGAAAATTTCGAGTCCATTCGCTCAAAATTGAGGGAATTTTGGGCCTTTTTTCTCAAAATAACTTTTTCAAAATCGGTCACCACGATATCGCAATAATCACTGCACCTTTGCAATGTTGTAAGCTTCTTTTACATATTAAAAAAAGTGCTTGACCAAAGGATTTTTTTTTCGATGCTTAGTTTTTTTTTATCAACGAAAATTAATGTTTTTTTCACCTAAAATCGATACGTTCACTTTGGAGTGCGCCATTTTTTTTTAATCGATATTTTTTTGAATCCTGCTCTCAAGCACTAGATAATTTCATGCAAAAACTAAGTACGTTTGAATTTTTCATTTCGCATGATTCGTTTCCGAACAGTGGTGACCGCGAAGAACGTTTTTCGAACAACGCTCTGCACAAACCATTTCATCGACAACAATTATGAATATTTTTCAAGCAAAAATCGGAAAAGATAATAAAAAAAACATACTTTTCAATGAAAACAAAAAAAAATTGAACCTGCTTACATTTTTACAGAAAAAAATCATGAAAATTTCTCTCTTTTTCGACCGCGATCTAGGTGTAACCCATTAAGGAGGTTGGAGCGTTAGACACAATCCAAGATCAAGTATATATATGTTACCGGCAATCTGTATAATCCGGTAATCCATAGAATGCCTAAAACGTTCAGGCAATGTATAAAATTTCATTTATTCCATACTTTACCTAGACATTCTATACAATACCAAATGTACAGCCGGCAAAGTGTTTAATAGATGCAGTTGGCGAGAAGGTGCGCGGGTATAACCCAAACAAACCCAAACAAAATGTCACAATTATTCAACCTGTAAAACATGTTCAACTATTGAAGATCCCAACGAACTCAAACAAACCACAATAAAATGTCACTATAGTTCAACATGTGAGAACAATTAAATACCATTCTATTGAAACGATTTAATGAATTGATGATTTTGAGGAAACAAAAGCTGTTTTATTTGTCGAAAGTTTTATACTTTACCCGAACTCCTAATGGAATTCTATATAATCCCTAGGTATTATTGTACATTGCCTTGACGAAATCGGTGTTGTACAGAATAACTAGGTATTCTATAGAATGCCTGCATAATACACATTGCCGGTGACATATACAGGGTGTCCCAGAACTGAATGCGTTCCCTGAAATGGGGGGTTGGGGGTGAAATTCTGAGTCGATTGATATAAGCATGTCTGGGTCTCAGATCAACCCCTGAATTATTATTAATTTTTAAAGGCGGGCCAATGCGGACGACCTACGCCGGCTGATCGGGCGCACCTCATTGGCCCGCCTTTAAAAATTAATAATAATTCAGGGCTTGATCTGAGACCCAGACATGCTTATATCAATCGACTCAGAATTTCAACCCCGACCCCCTATTTCAGGGAACGCATTCAGTTTTGGGATACCCTGTATATACATGTTATTGTCTAGACTATACCGAGTTTTTACGAATTTTTTTAATTCTTTCACCACCAAACACCAGGGATGAAAAATACTTTAATGTATGTAATTTTACATGCGGTTAGATGGGCAAATCTTTCACACTACGTGTGATTTAATTTTTCACTATTCAGCCTCAAGATAAACTATTGCTAACAACGGATTAACACAAACTAAACCTTTGTAAACATATAGAGAAAAAAAAACCCATCTTGCCTTTCGTAAACCATGCATATTCAATATTGAACCATCAAGGTTTGATGAAAGATTACGATTCTTGGCTGGCGAATGAAGAGCACTGCTGCCAACTTCAATGTCCGCGAAGTTGCCGTATTTCGGCAGCACTTAATATTAATTAATGGTAATAATAAATAATCTTGTGACATAATTATAAATGACTCAAAATTTCATTCTGAGTAGTATAAAACATTCACTGGCGCAGTTTTTTTTTCATGATAATCATCGATACTGTTATACTTCTTCAATTTGGTATTAACAAAAAAGTTCTTTTTTCATGTAATGAAAATATAAAAACACAAAATTTTGCCCTTTAATTCTATATTTTATAAAAAAAACAGCATCTGCACACCAAACCTATACCTTGTATGCATATGTTCGACGTGCAGAGAAAAAAAATTCGTATACCGTCATTCAACTCAACTGAACCGCGCCAACCTCCTCAAGCAGCGTTGTGCATGACCCCTTCTCAGAGTGGTGACCGCTCACGGGTTCTCCACAGTTTCCCGTACCCCATCAAACGCATTATACTGTAGCTCAAGGCTACTCCATCGTCGCAACGGAAGCCGATATTGGCGAAGTGCGGAAAAGGATTGATAGAAAATCGTTCAATTGGGAAGGCTAATACCCAAAAACCCAAAGCCATGTGTTGAAATTCAAGAAATAAAAACTTCTTCAATCAGATAATTCGCCCACGCGAAAAATCCGCTTCGAATGTTATTGAGATCGATCTTACAATCTTACCTAAGTACATCCGACGTAGTGAGCGTGGACGCTTGTCATTTTTTCAAATAATTATTGCGTTACGACTGCAGACACATAAATAGAATGAGCTGCGGACTGCTTTTGTTGAACTGGTCGGTGCAATATTTCTCTCGCTCGAGGGTTCATTGTACACGCGCTTATTACACGTGTACCGGGTGACCCGTTGCAAGGGGGCATGTGTCATGTGTACGATGTCTCGTCTGACGGAACCTGCTGGTTGTTTCACCCCCACAACACCCAAAAGGGACACACTGTATGAGTATTATATATCTAATTTACCAAGGTATATGTACAACGTCTTAAATCTTACGTCGATCTATGTGTATACCTCTACACACACACACGCACTCACACACATGCATATATGTGCATATATGCACACCCGCGCACACATACACACGAACACATGTAGATACATGCATATATGCGCACACACACATACACATCGTCTTGCGCACGGAACTCAATTAATATAGTGAATGGTTGGAGGGCGCGTGCTCACGAAGGTGCCCTCGATGGCTCTTAATGCCTCGTTTGCGTCGGAGAATCTCTCTCTCTCTCTCTCTCTCTCTCTCTCTCTCTCTCTCTCTCTCTCTCTCTCTCTCTCTCTCTCTCTCTCTCTCTCTCTTCTCTCTCTCTCTCTCTCTCTCTCTCTCTCTCTCTCTCTCTCTCTCTCTCTCTCTCTCTCTCTCTCTCTCTCTCTCCCTCTCTCTCCCCTCTCCTCTCCGCAAGCAATGGTTACCTCGCGGATCGTGTGCTACGGCATTCGTCATTATATCCTCGGGATCTCTCCTCTCCTTCGGCGTGGCCGCCGCCCTCGGACTCCCGAGGTCCACCGTGTGTCGTGCCGATGATATAAATCAGACGAACGGCCAATAAATACCAGTCCCGGAGAGAACTATTCCGCTATGGAGATAAAGAGAACGAAAGAAAGAGACGGAAACACGGTGCAAGAGAGAGAGAGAGAGAGAGAGAGAAGGAAAAGTCTCGCGAAACCTCTCGAAGAGCCTCGAACCGTAAAGTTCGCAACCCCCGGGAAATAAATTCAAACGCACAATTGGTTAGTTAAGGCATTGTACTGGCCTGTTGGACTACATCATTGCCGCTTGAACGTGCGTGCGCATATTATATGCTCGTTGAAGAATTTTTTCGACGTCGTTTCACGATGTTCCTCTGCGCCACGAGCTATCGAAACGTTACACACAGATTGCGGCATGGAAAAGAGATGATTTGATTCTATGGTAATTATATGGGTTGGATGGGTAATGAAGGGCCACTTTTATTACATTTTAATAAAGATGTCACTTTGTGGGTATCGTTTCATATTTACCAGTCAATATATGTATATAGATAGATAGATAAGAATCAAAAAGTATATTACCGGTGGGGATTAAGGGGAGGATAGCTTTAGACGAGGAAAAAATTGCTGATTTCCATGATTTTCTTTTAAAGGGAAGATTTCTTCATAATTTTTTAGACTTAGGGTATTTTCGTTTACTTCTCACCCATTAAGTTTACGCTTCATAATTTAAAAATCAAGCTCGCGGAAGATCTAGCCGGTCAATAAGTATAGAGTGATTGCTCAAGGGCTTCGAAATTTCCAATTGCCGCGAATTTTTTTTTTTCTCTTCTCACCCACAAATTTAACACTTTGTAAAATGTTTACAACAATTAATCCTTTTTTTCTTCAGAACCGGATTTTTGAAATTTACCTCACACTTCTAACCCGATAAAACGGGGGACCTACAATTTTGTTTACGGACACGAGCTTAAAGAATGATTTGATGAGAACAAAGATTATAATTCTTGGGTTAGTACTGTGACGTACCCTTGAAAAATCAGTTTCTAAACAAAAACGACTAATTGTTTTGAAAATTTTACAAAGCGTCAAATTTATGAGTGAGATGAACTCAAAAAACAGGCGAGAATTGGAAATTTCGAAACTCTTGAGCGACCAGTAAATATTCATTGACCGGCTGGAGCTTTCGTGAGGTTGAGGGGCTATACCAGTGTGACACTTTAATAAAATCGATTTTTTTTGCCTTTTTCCACAATTTATACTTTCAAGGAGTCATTATCATTTATATCAATATCATTTTGTCTTGCAAAAATCGATAATTAAATCTTTAAACGCGTTTTTCTTGAAATGAGAATTTTCAAATTTGCTGACGTAACTCACAGAGCAATTATCCGATTGACTTGAAATTTGAACTGAGTACTCTTGAATATATTTACTCTACAATGATGGAGGATATTGTTGATTGGGTGAAAATTGACGATTTGGCATTGAAAAAAACGACCATTTTATAGGAAAGAAAACAGACTGTTTTCATAACTACGCCATTTTGTTAGATTTTGATATTTTTCGAAAATCCTACGTCATTATACAGAAAGTACCTTTCAGTTTAACGACATTTTTTCCTTTTTCGGTTTCAGCTACTCAATCGGCCGGAATCATGTCAGCAGTGGAGGAACTTTTTATTGGCGCCTCCGAAGGCAGCGCATAAGTCGCATGGATCTCAATATTTTTCTATGAAAAAATTATGTAATATAGGTCAAATATAGCCAAATATATTCTTAATTTTCCGAAACATTTGAATGAGTACTTTTCTTCCAAAAAATTTCCAAAGATCACCCAAATTTTAAGCGTTCACACTGGTATAGCCCCTTAATTTAAAAATTATAAAGCGGAAAATTCATGGGTGAGAAGTAAACGAAAAAAAAATCGATTTTTTAATGAAAATTTGAATTTTGGGGAGACTTGAGCGACCTCTAAATATTTGTTGACCGCTCGCAGATTTCGTGACAATTTTTTTTCTCTTTAAAGAAGATAATTGGACGGGGGGAAAAAGGGGGAAAAATAGAGCTCAAGTTTGGAAAACTCTATTATATATATATATATGTGTATATATATATATATATATATATATATATATATATATATATATATATATATATATATATATATATATATATATATAGATAGATAAGAATCAGAAAGGTGCGTTACTGTTGAGGTTTAATGTCGACGAATACTCGCCTCGAAATGCCCCTACCGCAAGCTCGTCAGCTCCCCAGTTCCCCAAGTGATGAACGTACATCACGCAAGAATAATGAATACAAGGCTCGCGCACAGCTATGCGATAATGATTATCAAACGAAATAACAGAGAGACCGTACGAGAATTATCTCGTGTGATAAACGATTATCGCCTTGGCCACAGAAACGCCCAGATGGGATAACAATCGGTATTCACCGGGTGATGAATACCGGTAGCCACGAGAATAACGACGATCTTGTGAAATCGTAGTTACCTCCATATGCACCACAATGGATTCGTTCAAAGTTCGCTGAAACGAAATTTCTCTTGTTTAGAAAGCAAAAAAAAAGCAACACCAACTTCCAGATATAAATTACAGTCAATTAAAATATAATTTCAGACGTTTCGGGCATGTGGAAGAAACACAAAGCCCGTTTACCTTCACATTTGTACGGGCGTTTTCATTGAAATAATCGTCTCCATTCTTGGGTATACACGCAACTTGAGTGCTGATTATGATTCATGGAAAGTACAAAGGTATGTCGCGTCATTGTTCTTCCTTCTGAAGCCTCCCTGGAAACTCGGCGAACAATGCTACATACAGTGTGCCCTGTATGAACAAACGCAAAAGCCTCGGTTGTGCTCTATGTGAGAAAATGTGTACTCGACGGAGGCGAGAGAACTTTGACGTGAACGTAGTAGAAACTTTGGTCGGTTTGATACGGGGTTCTCTCGCTTACACCAGACCTCCTTGAAATATACTCTCTCGTCTCGTTGTCGGCTTGCTGGTGTTCCCTCGTTGTTTCAACGCTGAATCGCACACACCGATAGACACGTATATACATATATATATATGGGTGAATAGGTGTGTGAGGAATCTCGAGAAGATGCGAAACTTGGTTCTCGTTCTCACCATCTCACTCCGGCTGACTGGAGTCAGTACTGCTTGAGAAATCGTTTTAGTGGCTAATTCACCGTGAGCGATACTCGAAATGGATGCGACACGGAGAGTTCCCCGAGCGTTTAACGTCAGAAAGGTCGAGTGAATTAAAGGGTCGAACAAACAACTGCGCGAACCCACTGAAGAACTGAATTATTTGCGATTGTGACATTAGTTAATGGCACTGTTGTGACGAAAAATTGACTTACAAGGAACACGACTTGAGGAGGTTGGAACGTTAGCCACAATCCAAGAGTTAAAAAATATATATATGTGTACATTATTGTGGAGACTATGGAGAGTCTTTACAAATTTTTTGCAATTTTTTTACCACAAAACACCAGAGGTAAAAAATAGTTCAATGTATGCAAGTTTACGTGCGGTGACGGGTGATGTATTTTTTTTTGACTATTTAGCAACGAGATAAACTGTTTTTAACAACGGATTAACGTAAAACATTTGTGGACATTTAGAAGAAAACCTGTTTAACGTCAGAAAGGTCGAGTGAATTAAAGGGTCGAACAAAAAAGTGCCTGAACCGACTGAAAAACTGAATTATTTGCGATTGTGACATTAGTAAATGGCACTGTTGTGTCGAAAAATTGAGTTACAAGGAACATGAGTTGAGGAGGTTGGAACGTTAGTCACAATCCAAGATTTAAAAAATATATATATGTGTACATTATTGTGGAGACTATGGAGAGTCTTTACAAATTTTTTGCAATTTTTTCACCACAAAACACCAGAGGTAAAAAATAGTTCAATGTATGCAAGTTTACGTGCGGTGACGGGTGATGTATTTTTTTGAGTATTTAGCAACGAGATAAACTGTTTTTATCTACGGATTAACGTAAAACATTTGTGAACATTTAGAAAAAAACCTGTTTAACGTCAGAAAGGTCGAGTGAATTAAAGGGTCGAACAAAGAACTGCCTGAACCGACTGATGAACTGAATTATTTGCGATTGTGACATTAGTAAATGGCACTGTTGTGACGAAAAATTGAGTTACAAGGAACATGACTTGAGGAGGTTGGAACGTTAGCCACAATCCAAGATTTTAAATATATATATATGTGTATTTAATTGTGGAGACTATGGAGAGTTTGTACAATTTTTTTGAAATTTTTTCACCACAAAACACCAGAGGTAAAAAATAGTTCAATGTATGCATGTCAACGGTTGATATGGATGCATGTCAACGGTTGATATGGTTTTTTTTTACTATTTAGCAACAAGATAAACTGTTTTTAACAACGGATTAACGTAAAACTAAACTTTTATGAACATTTTGAAAAAAACCCATCTTGTCTATCAAAAACCATATACAAGTTCTCCTGTTGTGAATGGATAATCTTGCAACTGTCGATAGGCCAAATTGTGTCTTACTATATGCTGGGATTTCAGTTCAGAAAAAGTCTTACGGTTTTCGAGCTTTTTGGCTTGATGTTTTTTTTTTTTAATCATCTGCTTTTGGTTTTTCGCATGCCATTTCTATAAATGATATGAATCGACAATAACTAAGCAACTTTTTAAAGTAATTGGTACGATATGCGTAGTAAATTTTTCTGACACCGCAGGCTATCCAAGTCAGATGTTCGAATTGGTTTGTATGAAAATTCTCCATAAGATCTTTTTTCATAAAATTTCCTTAACATTTAAGGTTAAAAAGAAGACTTTTCTAGGCAAAACAAATAACCGAGAGTATTTTTTAAAAAACGAGGTATAAAAAAGTTATCATTTGTAAAAATGGCATGCGAAAAACCAGAAGCAGATGATTATCATCTCGAAAACCGTGGGACTTTTACTAAACTGAAATTCTAGCATATTAGGACATTATCTGACCTATCGACAGTTGCAGGATTATTCATTCATAACAAGGGACCCTGTATATTCAAGATTGAACCATTAAGGTTCGATAAAAGATTACGAATCTTGATCGGCGAATGAAGAATGTTGCTGCCAACCTCAATGTCTGCAACGTTGCTGTATGTCGGCAATACTTAATAATAATTAACGGTAAGAATAAATAATCTTGTGAAATAAATATAAATAGGCATATTTATAAATTACTCTAAATTTCATTCTGGGTTGTATAAAACATTCACTGGCACAGTTTTCCCATAACAATCATCGATAATCTTATACTTCTTCAAACCACCCCTCAAAGAAAGACGTGTCACCCCGTAATTTTTTTTTTCAATACTTTTATAATGGCTTTTTCATCGCATGATATTAGAAGAATTTTGGTTCTTTTTTCATCTAGATCGATGGGCTACTTGTGGGTGCAAAAGAGGCTCCAAAATCACCCCTCAACACTTCTTTCTTTGAGGAGTGATTTTCCCCCTTAAGAGGGGTTTTCCGCCGATAATAAAGTGTCCAACAGTTTTCAATGCTTCACGTACATGAGTTCCAACAAAATCGAAGGCGGACACTTAAGTGATGTTCCTTGTTAGCTGCTGCCGTTTTACCACAGTTGGGGTTTGGCTCCGGTGGTACTTCGAGTTAAGCAGCGTTGTGTATGGCCGATACGCGGAGCGGTGACCGCTTTACCCTCGGCAAATGTGGTATAGTGTGGGTCAAGTTTTGGAGCTGACTACGTATAGTGTGGGTCAAGTTTTGGAGCTGAATGGACTACGAAAAAAAAATATCTAAAAGAATTGAAACACATGTTTATTGATTCTCCAAAAATATGTACAAATTTGAAAAAAAAATTTCATCATGTGCTTTCTTACGTTTGTTTACAACGGTGCGCGAACTGTGATTATCAATTTTTCCGACTATTCTACGAGTTGTATGAAAAAAAAGTTACTTCGACTGAATTCTGCTACCAAAGTTGGAAAACAGTCTACTGAAGGTGTATGCCAAATCTGAGCTCAATCGGCAAATTGGTTATCGAGATATCGTGTTTGCCGATTTGAAAAGCGTCGAGAAAAACGGGTTTAAAGTTGCTGTGTCTCGACCGCGCTCCCCGAGCGTACTCCTCATCATTTCTATAACTCGGCTCATTTCATGAGCATCGGCAAACGGTTTCTACTGACGTATTCAGACAGATCGCAGAATAATAAAATAAAACAGAAATGAAACGTTTTTTTCTTCTTCAAATTTCCAGACTACGACCCATATAGGGTCGCCTGTCGTAACAAAAATGCCAGCATTCAGCCATTAAACGGTTTGCTGATAAGCGGCGAATAATTCGTCGACCAGCATTGGGGTACTGCAGGCGGATGAACGGCTTGCCAGCCATTCGTGGGCCAATACTATCGCACCGATGATATGGCGATCAGCATTGGGGTATCGTAGGCGGATGAACGGCTTGCCAGATCTATGCCAGCCATTGGTGGGCCAATACCATCGCACCGATAATATGGCGATCAGCATTGGGGTATCGTAGGCGGATGAACGGCTTGCCAGATCTATTTCAGCCATTGATGGTTTGTTTTTGGTTTGTTTTTGCAAATGCAGGTCGTTAAACTGTACACGTAAAAACAAGGGATAAGATTTCGAAAAGCATATCCCACTGATGAAGCTGAAATTTTGCACCGACCTTCTTTTCAATATTTTAAGAGAACCTTCAAAAGGATATTGGCGACTAGCAATAGTTTTCGATATATCGTATATTCAAAGTTATTTATTGTACTGCGCTTCTACTATATTGAATAAACCCAAACAAACCCATCCCACATGGCAAGTGATATGCACATACGGGCGAGCACTGTTTGCCAGGAAGCAGCGCGGCCGGAGGAGTGGGGGGCATCTATCGGACATATAGATATACTCGTATGACGTGAAATAATAAACTTTACAATGCGATGTATCGGAAACTATTGCTAGTCATCAAAAATCCGTTAACGTTTTCCCTTAGGATAATGAGAGGAAGTTCAGTGGAAAATTTCAGCTCGATCAGAGGAGTTTGCTTTTCGGAACTTCACCCAAAACGAGCGAGTTATTTTTACAGCCTTAATGGACCAAAAAAATTGTCGGTAAACTTTAATGTCACGAATAAAATTATCGGCATAAAAGTAAGGAACGAACAAACGATTGATTCTGTAAGTGTTAGAATGGCTAAGTGGGTAGGGCGCTCGACACTAGAACGAAAGGCGCAGGTTCGATCCCGATGAAAGGTAAAAACTTAAACAATGCAGAAAGCGTTTTTAATGCAATTATTCTATGTACATGGACATAAGTAAAGCGTAAGAAAACAAAAAAGATACTACTAGAATTTTTGTATTCATAATTTGTTAACTTTTTGTTTTTCATTTCCGGCAGAAGATCCGGCAGCCGTTTCTGGGCCAATATGGGCGTATGATAGTTGGCGAAGTCTCAGCAGCCATTCATGGTTTACCATTACTAACCATGCATGGTGCGGATCTGGCCCGTTTACATAACCATTAACGCGCCATCGTGTGTTCTCTGACAACCATTCGTGGGCCATTGCTGTGCCGATTGTAAAGCCCTATTTGGGAATCTGCCCTATAACGGCTGTGGACGCAACGGAAGTGAGGTTAAATTAGCAAAGTGCGAGTAGCGAGTGACAGGAGAAGGTGTCATAAGTAAGAATCCGCAAGGGATTTTGCAACTCAAGAAATAATATAAGGTGTCACAAAATGACCGGACATTTAAATTTATTAATAAAACGTATTAATTGTTGGAAAAGTACGAATACTTCCATTTAAATATAAGGTACAAACACGGAGGTTATGTGTGGTCCACAATATACGATAAATGGCCGCCTCATCCCTGTTTGCAACTGTTCACTCTTTTGACAAAATTTTCAATAAAATTGTGGCATAATTGCGGACTAATTTCATTAATGGTGCGTCCAATTGCTTCCTTGAGCTCCGGAATGGTCTGTGGATGAAAAAGGGACTGGAAAATGGAAGGCTTGCGGTGGCCATTTTTCAAACCGAACCATTAGCTGGAAACAGCCTAAAAGTAAGACGAACCGCAGCCCAAGAGAAGGGTGATTAAGGGTCGAGGATAAATTTCATTCGATCTGCGCTCGGAGCACTGGCAATATCACACTTGATGGCTGAAATTGATCGACCGAGTATACCGAGGTTTTCGACGTTGGCGTCGTTCTTATACTCGGTTGCATGTTTTTTTTTTCTTTCTTTTCGTTCTCTTTGGCCTCTCTCGCTCTCGGATACAGCGGTCGAAGGATCTCATCCGACGGGTGCATGTATAGCCGCGTAGTATCGGATCGTGTCGAGAGACGCGAACTCGAAAAGGTCCCCGGGACACGAAGGGGCGAGAGACGCGTCGGTCCGCGGTGAGGTCGAGTTGCTGCGGGAGGAACCCGTGCATGGAGGGAAAAAAAAAGGAAAGAAGAAAGAACCTCCCGAAACTCCCATATACGCGTTTCCTCTTGAGAAAGAGCGCTCCAACCGGCAATCCTCATTCTTGCCCGTGTACGAAAGGGCTCTCGAGGGTGCCCGCGTCGAGTGTGGCTACACGTTAGAACAACGACTCCATACAAGTCAAAAGTATATAGCGAAGTACTCGGTGCACTCCAATGGAGGCATTACTGTACCTACTTTCATTCCAGCCCCCAGCCCCCAGCCCCCAACCCCCTTAACTCTCTCTCTCTCTCTCTCTCTCTCTCTCTCTCTCTCTCTCTCCCTCTCTTCCTCTCTCTTCTTTGCTCTCTCTCTTTTGCTCGCCCTCTCTGTTCTTGTTGTTACAAAAGTAATAACGATATTGGCAATGACATGAAGATGCGGGTTATTCGGGGCTCGTTCGAATTTGTATTCGAAAAATAAAATTTTTGTATTGAAAATAAAAAATTAAAACATTACTAGTTTGTTATTCAGTTAGTAAGTTAAACATTTAATAACTACCAGTCTGCATTAAAAACATTTAGCAAAAAGAAATGATAGTACCAAAACATTGTATTGTAAAAAATACCAACGACTTAAGTCGACCAAGAATTATTGAATTTATTCATCTTGTGTAGAATCAAATGGGGCACCGGAATTCAGGCGTCACACCTAGTTGAAATATTTCGCAATATCGAATTCTATTTTTATTAAATATTCTCTGCAAATTTAAAGTCAATGGGGTCAAAATTGAGAGAGTTACGGGCGTTTATGTTATTTATATCATAAAATGACTTTTAGAAACTTCTAATATATAAAAAAGCGGCGCTTGAACGAAGGATTTTTTAATTCGATGCATAGTTTTTTTTTTAATCAAGGGAAGTAGAGCATTTTCATAACCGAAAATCGAAACGATCACTTTGGACTACGGTATTTTTTTGAAAAATCACTATTTTAATAAATCCTTTGTGCGAGCACTAGATCATTTTATGCAAAAACTAAATCCGTTTGATTTCCTTTATTCCGGACGATTCAACACATTTATAAATATTTTTCAATACATAACTCGTAATAGATACTTAAGACCATACTCGTTGACTTAGAACAAAAAAATGGAATACCTGCTTTCTCAGAATAAAATTACGAAAATGCCTCTTTTTCTGGCGAGGAGCTTGGTGTAAACGTAAAAAAAACTAACCATACTATAAAATCGGAACGAGATTAATATATATATATATATATATTTTAGTAGTAATGAAAATAATACAGCACTCGGAATCAAAATTATATTTTCTTTTTCACACGAATAAGCTCAACATTTTCTTATTGTGGGCGTCGTTATTTGGCGAGACTCATTACCCCAATCTAACCTAAAAAGCTCCACCTAGTACGCCAGAAAAAAATTGTATGTAGGTGAACTACGAGTTATAGTGCTGCTGCTTTAGGCACTCGAGAGCAGTATCTCGTTTTCTCTGTCATTCTCGCCCCCCATCGCCCTCTATATATACATACATACATGCATACCATATATATATATACGCACATACACACACAGACACACACACACACACACACACACACACACACACACACACACACACACACTCGCGCACACACACACACACACACACACACACACACACACACACACACACACACAACACACACACACACACACACACACACACACACACACACACACACACACACACACACACACACACACACACACACACACATATATATATATATATACCCTCCAGAAGTCCTTTTTTTCGTCCGCTGGGAGGTCCGCGACTACCGAAGGGTGCCACAGGGACAAGAGTAGAGGAGGACAAGGAGAGAGAGTGTGAGGATGAGAGGAACGAATATGAGGGAAAGAGACGAAGCGAGCTCGTTTGCGGCGATTCGATGCCCTGACCTCCCGGAACCTCCGCACTCTCGTGGGTTCTTGCGGTGGCTCGGAGGTTAAAATTCACCTCGCCAAATTCCTTCAGCCATCTTCACAAAATTCCGCATTGTTGGCGTCTTTTTTTTTCAACGTATGTCTTCAAATATACAAGCGAGAAGAATGATTGGAATAAATTTCTCGGGCGGAGGTAATCGGAGATCTCGCTATAGTGTAATCGCGATCCTTTGTCTTGGCCCTTATAATCGCCGCTATATCTCGGTTTTTTTTTCTTTCCGTGGATCTATGTACAGGCGGTTGCCTCTCAAGAATTCTTCGTCAAGGGAGAAACGCGATAGACGCAACAAACGTGTTTTATGATGTATCGAAGATACTCTCTCGCATCTCGCGTGTAGTTCTGACAAATGTAAAGGTGCCCGGGTCGCCCACAACCCGATAAATTCATGCTCGTGCACCCCCCCCCCCCCCTCCCCCGCGCTTTTGAACACCGGGCCAATACGTTAATCTCCTTTACCGAACCTTAAGGGAGAATTCCGAACATTTATTTCTCCCGTCTCGCCGTATATTTTGTGCCGCGCAAAAATATGGATGTAATGTACACAAGATTTTCGCAAAAAGTGTTTAAAAAAAACACGGATAGGCATCCGGTGATACATCAACATTCGCATAATTTATGACGTAATTGTTCGTAAAAATGGCAACAAGGACATCAAAAAACAAACAATGTTCTGACACGATGCGAGAAACAAAATATCATTTTTTTCTTGCGGTGAATCAAATTTTTACTTTCGATATCGAAATATTTTTTCCATATTTATTTCGTATATCGGAATATTTTTTTTTCATATTTATTTCGTATATCGAAATATGTTTTTTCTTATTTATTTATTTTTTCGTGTAATATTTCAATATTTTGAAATCGAGCAGTATTAGGTCCTTCCTCCATCAATCATAAGCGGACTGTGAAAATTTCAAGTTATTCGGAGCAGCGGTTTTTTTGAGAAACGTTCCGAAAAGCCCTCACCGATCGAAGTGACGCGAGACGTCGCCCCGGTACCACCAGGCGCACGAACCTCCTCGATCCACTTTCCCGAACCGTGGCAGGGTTTCTCGTGTTTACGAGACATTAGGCGAAACCGTGACAATGCGCACGACGCCAGGATCACCGCACCGATCGATCTGCACACTCGAGAAAATCCCTACAAGACGGCGAAATCCATCCTCTCTGCGCCACGAAGCTTCGACGATATTTCAACGTCGCCCCTTCGCCGTTTCCCTCGACCGTAGTGCTGTTTACGAGAAAAAATTGCCGCAATTTAGTATAAACATTTTACAGCCTGGGAAGACTCGTGCACGTAGAAAATTGCATAAGCAGCATCGGCATGAGCCAATACTCGAATCGTCTTGAAATTTGCATCGTTGGAACGGAGATAATTGTTTTTCAAGGGACCAGTTCAGTGTACAATTTTTTGAAAATCGTTTTTTTTTTTGCATTTTATCCAAAAATATGGACTTTCACAAATGGGCTGTTAAATTTCGGTCGTGAAATTCGAATTATTCCGGTCACTACAACCTTTCGTAGAAAAAGGGATTGAACCAGCTGCGTTTTTCTCGAATTGTCGGTTTTCAAAGCTCTGGAAAACTTGGAGAGAAGAGTTAACTTAACGTCATACGGAACCGTTTTTTTTATTTGAATATTTTACGTTTTTTCAACTGAAAAACTTTCGAAAAAAGGCCCAATTTGACACTCAATTTTGAAATGGCCACCATTTTGTTGATTTTCAGTGAAAAAAAATCCTTCGTACTCCTCTACAGTTTTTCATGCTGATTAATGATCTTTTTGGTTTCTTTCTTTCAGACAATTTTCGGAGGGGTAGGACTTTTCACCGTCAGGCGCCATTTTTTTAGGCGTCATTTTGCAGTGGCCAATAAAATGATACAAAAAATAAAACTGAAACATTAAAAAACATTTTTATGTATAATATAAGTCACTTGAATAAACGAAAAAAAATCGGACTGATTATCGAATTTTATTTAAGAAAAAAAAATCATGAAAATCAGGCATTTTCCAGCCAGTTACCCTGGAATGGTCCCTTAACTTTGTTATCGCGCAAAATATTTTTTTGCAAATTCAATTTGTGCAATTGCGGATGACGTTAAGTTTGCATCGTTGCAATGCAACGAGACTGATTTTTTTTACTTCTCACATTTTCATTGGCAGTTTTGAGCTACGAAAATCGCGCAGACATATTTTGGGTTTCTTATTTAGCTATTTACCAACTAAATCTGCAAAATATGATTTTGCATGGTAATGAAAATAAGAAATTGAAAAGAATCTTCAACTTTCAAGCCCATAATTTAGGAAAAGTGTTGAAAAATAGTTCGCGTGATTCTCGCAGGCTAAAACTGCGAAAAAATGTCACGATAAGAAGTCAATGAATCCAAAAAATAAATTTTCGTTGCATTTCAACGATGCAGGCTTCATCGTCGTAATTTCAACGTCATCACAGTCAAACTCTCATTTGACCAGCTACTGTACATCTTTCTCAGAAAAAAGGTACCAATCAGACGTAATATCGTGATTTTCGAAAATCTTGATATACAAAAACCATAAGACGAGACCAGGAGTCGTCTTTTCACCCAGAACGTAAATCTTTCCCTCCACAATGCAACGCCGACAGAACGCGGCAAGAAGGACCCGTGCCTACAGAAACTTATCTCCGTATGAAATATTTTTTTCATCCCGAGGACACACACGCACCGCAGTGTTCGCATCATCACCTTCCTCTTTTTACCTACAATTAACATGCCTTAAAATTCTAACGCGTGGAAGTTACGCCCCTTGAGCGATCGTATTTCTTCGCGCTGTCTACCAAAGAGTTCCAGAAAAAAAAAGAACACCAGAAGAGAGTTCATGTGTACGTGTGTATTTTTAGGCGACGATAAAATCGCTTTTCTTTAATGACTGGGGGGTTTCAGTGCCCCGGGAGTTCCTTGATCGTCTCACATGTGTCTTCCGCTACTTCTCGCGTACATGTTCGAATGCTGAATGTTTTACGGTCCTATTTTTTTCGGAAAAACAAACTACCACGATTAAGGGACACCACTTTGATGAGTCACTAAAATCGATTTTTTTTTTGTATTTTTTTCAAAGTATACTTATAGAAGAATATGTGAAAACAATGTCTAGTTAAGCACTGCAAAGCGACCAAAGTGCAGACGATTTAGTGAAAGCAGGTAGCACAACGATTTACGTTTACCTACGAAAAACAAAATTTCCATAATTGCTGCAGCTATAGTTTTACGTAGCCGTTTTGTGGTTTGAAATTTTGTATTTTTTAAACCCCCCAATATAAGGAAAAATGTCATAGTTTTATATAAAAATGTCTATAGTTTTATTTTTTAATCAGCGAACATACATTGTACATTTGAATGAATGTTTCAATTTACTGATTGAAAAAAATCTAGATATTCTAGAATTTTCGTTGAAATTTTCTGCAATTTTCGTCAAAATTTTCTAGAATTTTAGTCAAAATTTTCTAGCATTGTCTTCAACATTTTCTAGAATTTTCTAGAATTTTCTTTTAAATTTTCTAGAATGTCCTTAGGATTTCCTAGAACTCCGTTACAGTTTTCTAAAATTACCATAAGATTTTTTAGAATTCCCGTAAGACTTTCTAAAACTTGCTCAGGATATTCTAGAATATTCTAAACTTCATCGATTTTCTTTCAAATTTCCATACAATTGTCTACAATTGCAATAACGATTTCCATAAGTGCTTTAGCTATCGTTGTTCGGAGCCTTGTTTTTAATTAGTATTTTTCCAGCCCCCCCAATATAAGGAAAAATATCGCCAAAATTGCATTTCTTCAAAACACCCATCATTTTGTGAAATTTTCTCTAAAAACGGCTACGTACACCGAAAACTATATTTATATAGATTATAAAACTTTCATATCTTTATTTACTAGACCACCCATTGTCAAGTTATCGATCCGACCGTCAAACCACATTTTTTACACAGATGCTTTATTATACCCCAATAACGGTATTAATATTTATGTTTAAAAAATAAAAATTTACACCAAATAAATTCAATGCATGCTTAATAACATACCTTTTTTCCAAATTCCAAATAAATAATCTAGCGAATGAAAAAAAAATCGGAAAAAAACCGATCTTCTTCTGCCCGTCACAGCGGTGTTCTCTCTTAATTACGATATAAATAACGACAGGCCCTGGAACTGCGGCGTTTGTCTTCGTAGTGGCGTTCGAAACTTTGAGGCTTAACTCAAACATTTTAATCGATCGCGATCGTCGAGCTGATTATGCATGGTTAGAAAATCAGGTATTATATCGAAAGGAGGGAGATTATAGTCTCGACGACGGCTAGACGACGATACATATTCATTATATATATATATGTGTATATATATATATATATATATATATATATATATATATATATATATATATATATATATATATATGTTTGTTTTTGTCTGCGAGCTTAAATTCAGCGGATTCGCACATCCAGCCGATATAGTACCGAGCAATATATTCGAGCGTATCAATCTGCATAAACTCATTCCTATGCAAATGAACGGGATTCGATTAGAATTCATAGTTTAAAGCCAAGGGTTTCCCCTCTCACGTACCTTTCAGAGTATTCAACGTCCCGCTACCCCCTCCTCGATACCTCCCGAATGAGCTTAGAGATCGCTGCGACATTATTATATACCTCATCGCGATATTTGCGCGCGTATTTCTCCACTATTAGACGAAATTTATTCGGGGGCCGATAAATTTGGCCCGCGGTAAGAACGCGTCTTAAGCAATCGATAACTTTCCCACGATTAATACGAATTTTGCAGCCTCGTAGGGGTAGCAATTTGCGGAAGGATTTCGAAGGTTTCGGGGTGTAGGGAAGTTGGGTAAATACATTAACGGCGATTGGTACCACAATGTACCGAAGCCTGGGAACATTATGCTCGAGGATGTACGAGAGATACAAAGCGAAAAGCACCGGGATTTTGAAACTCCAAATATATGTTCCGAATGCGAAGTGCGGTCAGTCGTAAGTGGCGTAATGTGAAGACCGAGCGTTAAACTTCTAGTTGATGGGAGTTTTTGTTTAGGTTGTTTTATCTGTATTTGTTCATATTTGAGTCTATCAGGACGAGACGATTGAGAGTGGTGATAGGGAGTTAAGGAGTTAATATTATTTATTATAATATTACTCGAGTTATTGTAATATTATTATTACTCTTGATCTTTATATTATATATTAATATTAAGTGTCATAATAATACAATATAATTTTATTCAATAAGGAATATAATATTGTAATATCAATCAATTACATGGAGTTTTATATGCAGAACTTCTTGAAAAGTTTTTTACATAACTATAATATTATAATAACTCTTTATATAATAATGATAATAATAATGATATTTTTTAAATATAACTTTATATAATAATGTTGTGAATAATACCTCGATTTACATTATAATTATTTATTATAATTTCAATCGAGTCATCACTTATCATAATATTATTCAAGCTATTATAACATTATAAGATTAAAACAACTCTCAATATTTCTATTATTGTTAATATTAAGTAACATAATAATATTATATATTATCATCAATTAAGTAATATTATAATATAATATTATAATAACTCTTGATATAATAATAATATATTATTTCATATATAAGTTTATATAATGTACTTATAGTATTATTCAAAAGTGTTGAGAATCAATATTTAACTTCATTTGGGCTTCGATTTGGGCTTCGATTGCCGAAATTTTCGAACCGCTCAACATTTTAAAGCGTTGCCCAAATACTTGGTACGCAGAATTTCAATACGTCATAATTAACGACACAACGATTATGCAGTGAATGATTGAGACATTTTCCATCAAAATTCTCTCACACATAAATCACCCACGAAAAAAATCTAAAAGATTCGTCGCCACTTTTTCATTATGATGTTTTTTTATCGTGTCTAGTAACGCAAGAACGCATGCAAAACTGCTGCAAATTGAAAAGCTTATTCCGCACTGGATGAGTGAATCGATCCCTTTGCATGCAGACTTACAAAAAACGAAGTAACAACCCTTTTAATTTCTAACGCCACGGTAGCTTTTCTGCAAGACTCCCGTACATGTTCTTCCATCTCGCCATCCTTGATACATGTTCGAATTGGAGGAGAAACAATGATTACGCTACAGCTCACACGGAACATCACTTTAGTATTCACCTTCGATTTTGTTGAAACTCACATCCCATGCAGAAATTTTGGCAGGGATACAGCTGGATTCTGACTTGTATCCCGGGCTCCCAGTCGGGATCTAGTCCGATATCGGATCAGATTCTAAGGCTAAATGTAAGATCCGTAAACTGGATTCCATTAGGGATCCAGAACCGGATCCTTTAATGACTCTAAATAGATTCCCCATGGAATCATTGAGGAATCTTGGAAGGATTACGAGTAAATACAGGCTGAAATAAAATGGCAAAAATGGAATTATTGCATGTTAAATTTATTATAAAAATAATTAACATTTATACATTTTTGATGAATTAAAATATCAATTAAACAAATGAAAGATAAGAGCACCATAAAAATGGAAAACTACGACTGGGTTATCGTTTTTTGGACTACTTGGCGTCCTTTGCGTCCATCTCAGACTTTTGCGTTGGATATGGCATTCCTGCAGCTTTTAACACAACATCTGCGTTAATCGGAGTTCCATCCTGCTGCGTTTAGCAGTTTGTGAGCGCAGCTGTAAATAAATCGAAAAGTTGTAATATATCTATCTATATTTATATTATATCAGAGAAACACAGCAAAAAATATTTTGAACAGCTTGAAAAACATACCTATCATGCAACTTCCGAAATTTGTTGTTTTCAGCAACACCGTTCCTTTAATTTTTTTTAGTGGTAAACCACCAAGTGGTGGTTTTAGTGGTGAGTACCAAGTCCCGCGTAAAAAATCTCCTTAGAATATTTGTCACGCTCTTCGTTTCGTTGTTGTTCCGATTCAGAAGTTGCTTTAACGATGGGATCTATAAAACATTCCAGAATGTATAAAAATTTGATAACGACCAATTTGCAGTTCCCTAATAATCTTCGTATTTGATTGTGTTTCGATTAAATTTATCGTTTTCTTTTTTTTTTAATAGTAACCAGTAATTGTACAACCGAAATCTTCATTTAATTTCGTAACGTATAAAATGTTTTTAAGATAGACATTCAATAGATTCGATTTCTTTTGTTCATAAAAAACATACCGTACAGAAAAAAGAATCAAGTTAACTGGACGTATAGCATACCAAAAAATATAGACGTTACGAGATTAAATAAAAATTTGAATTGAAAAATTCCTGATAATTTGTACAGTCGTTTCTTTTTCTTTATAAAATTTGTTTCTATATAGTCTAAAGATCATACTTTTTCAGTCTCTCGGTAGACATCTGCGTAGAGTCAAAAGTTCATATGCTGATCGCTGCATTAACTCTTAGTAAACTTTTATGTCCGTAGAGATTAGTCAGCGTAGCATGACGTCTTATTTGAATGAAAATATTTAAGCTGCGCCAAGTATTTTTTATAAAGTTGAACAAATTTTAATTTCATTCAAAAATGTAGTGTAGAGTCTAGAGCCCATATGCAGACTGCTGCGTCAACTCTGTAAATTTTTCAGCTTTTGTCTCCGCTAAGAAATTTCTCAGCTGTTGTCTCTGCTAAAAAATTTTTCAGCTTTTTTCCTACGCTGAGAAATTTATCAGCTTTTTTCTACGCTGAAAAGTTTCTCAACGTAGCATGAACATTTCGTTTCTATTTTATTCTATTTCTATCCTATTTCTATTTCATTTCTAATTTTAATTCTATTCAAAAACTTAGTGTAGAGTCTAGAATCCATATGCTGCTGCATCAACTCTGTAAAATTGTATGCTCAGAAAAATTTCTCTACGCAGCTTGAGTCCAGCGGAGTCCCTCGGAATGAAATATTCAAGGTACGTTGAGAAACTTTTCAGCGTAGACAAAAAGCTGAGAAATTTCTCAGTGTAGAAAAAAGCTGTAAAATTTCTCAGCGCTGACATAAGCTGAGAAATTTCTCAGCGCAGAAAAAAGCTGAGAAATTTCTTAGCGGAGACCAAAGCTGAGAAATTTACAGAGTTGACGCAGCAGTCTGTATATAGACTGTAGACTCTACGCTACATTTTTTAATGAAATTAAAATTTCTGAAATTTTATCAATAATGCTTGACGTAGCTTGCATTTTTTTCATTAAAATAAAATGTTAAGCTACGCTAACTTATCTCTACAGACATATAAGTTTACAACGAGTTGACGCTGCGGTCTGCGTATGAACTTTTGACTCTATGCAGAGGTCTACTGAGAGACTGAAAAACTATATAGGTATATTATGATCTTTCGACTATACGGAAACGAGTTTTATGAAAAAAATGAAAAGACTGAAGACAAATTGATAAAAATATATTGAATTTTTTAAAGTTCTATCGAAATAATACTTACTTGCACCGCCTCTTATGTTGATCTCCCACCATGGCCAAGAGTTTAAGGGAGATTTTCCGTTTCAACTAGGCGTTGTAGCTGCATACAAACTTTGGCGTTATACGGTGGATATAGATATCTCGTGCCGCATTTCTGTTTTGTCTCGTCTCATGATAATTACGATGCCGGTACAATTTCAAGGTTCACAAGGCCTTTTTTTACCTTTACAAAATTGTATAAGTTGAAATTTGAATTCGGCATCGTCATTCGGTAAATCTACAAATCAAAGAAACAAAATTGTAATTATAACCTCAAAAGAGACACGAACATGAATCATGCATGATGTGCAGTGCATACCAGACGTTTCAATCTTGTTGTCCTTAGCTTGCTTTCCAACCATTTTTAATGTTTATTCTTAATCACATGATGGTCTGATCACTTGATCCGATTCGTATGAGGCACATACGAATCGAAACAAGTCCACGCGTAAAATGCCGGCTAATGCGCGGGAATTGGGATGGCACATGGCACCAACACTAGAGAGCTCGACCAAACCTGACCACACACGTACACAACGACCGCTACGACTTTATATACATCGATGAGCGGGGTCACGTGATTTTATGCCGTTCTTTCGGCATAGGGACCGAACACACTAATATATTCTCATGGTCGTGTCTATGTATATTACATACTTGTACATGACTACATATTCTAATTTTCGTGAGAGTGTATCAGTGCGCGCAGTCCCGCATACATTGTCACCGGGGTTTCTCACCGATAACTTGAACATTTTGTAATATTTTTATTACATCACTGCTGTACATACAAATATCTATTTCAATATTGATAAGCGGGAATGAAGGGTTAATAAGTTGTTGTGACAATTAACATTTTTTTGTATTTTTTATTTCTATTTAGATACCGCAGCATCGGTATTGCGAAAACTCGCAATTGTTCTGCATCTGGGTGTATTCCAACCGCTAATTTTACTATTTTTTGTTTAATATCGTCTAAAGAAAAAATAATCGTTCGGCTCGAAACGGCAGAATGCAATTCCCACATCTCGAAATCCCTGGATGAAGTAGGATATTCAAATGTTTCTCTCTTCACTTTCCATATAACCCCTTTAAACTGAATATCGTTTAATAATTGAATGATAAATCAAAACAGACTCAGATAGGAATCCGATATGTACGCCAGAAATACATGTGGTTCCAAAGCGCCATCTACACCCCGCGAACGTCGGTGGGTATATAAACAGAGACTTATTCCCCAAAACCGGTATCCCGGTTAGAATCCAACTTGCATCAGTATCGTCACGTGTATTTTTCGGTAGTACTATGAAATTCCTATCTATATATAGGAATTTTATAGATAGAAATCTCTAGATGGAAATTCCTATCTATAGATAGGAATTTCATAGTAATACCGAAAATACACGTGACGCCAAAATTTTCAAAGGTATGCCATCGTCGTCATACATATTTCGATACGGATGCAAGTTGGATTCTAACCGGGATACCGGTTTTGGGGAATCCATGACAAATCCTGATCGGGATTTGATCGGATATAGGGTATCCCTGTCAAAATTTCTGCACGGGATATGCCAAAAAGCATTGAAAACTATTAGACACGTATATTTTTTTATCGGCGGAAAGACGATTTTAAGGGGGAAAACTACCCCTTAAAGAAAGGCGTATTTGAGTTACCTATGAGATACCTATCGATTTAATTTCTTTTCAATACTTCTATAGTCGATTTTTCGTCGCTTTACATTAGGAGAATTTTGGTTTTTGTTTCATTCAGGTCGGTGGACTGCTTGTGGGTGA
This sequence comes from Ophion ellenae, assembly GCA_963210295.1. Classification (NCBI taxonomy): domain Eukaryota; kingdom Metazoa; phylum Arthropoda; class Insecta; order Hymenoptera; family Ichneumonidae; genus Ophion; species Ophion ellenae. Next base: position 26,237,255 of record OY723395.1, read on the forward strand.
AACTGCACCCCCCCCCCCCCCCGCGATACGATTTTTTTAGGGGTGGTTTCCCCCCGTAAAACTGTTTTTCCGCCGTTACAAAAAACACGTATCTAATTGTTTTCATTCTGACAAAAAAAAATTGAAAATTACTTTTTTTAGATGTGTCTAAACAAAAGGATTTAACTTTTTCCATTATTTTCTAAGCTTTTCCCTATAAAAAACATACTTTAAACAATTATATTACCCCAAATTTAGGTACATATAGAGCGTAACTATATAAAGAAACTGACGATCACTTTATAAAATTATAGGTTGGGAACTTTTTGAGCTAGAGTGTACACAAATTGCAAAAAAGTCGTTTCGAGAAAAGCGCGTTCGAAATAAATTATCGAAAAGAAAAAAATGAAGTCAGTAATGAATCATTTATACTGCTTACTGGTTAATCAGGGATTAGTTTTACCAAAAATTAATTAAATTAAAAAAAAATCGATTTTTTGAGTCATCTAAACTGGTTTCCCGTCTAACAAGGAACATCACTTTGGTGTCCTCCTCAAATTTTGTTGAAACTTTTTTACGTCGTAGAGTATCAAAAACTAAGCGACAGGTATTTTTTTTATCGGCGGAAAAACGGTTTTAAGGTGGAACGCACCCTCAAAAATGAGGATGTTTTTCGTTTTTCATCGATAACGTTTTAACGGTGCGAGATATCAAAAAAACTCAAATTGCAACGATGCATATTTTCTTGTGTACTATACATTGGAGATGAGAACGATAACGTTATCAACGAAAAACACCCCTATTTCCGAGGGTGCGTTCCACCCCTTAAAACTGTTTTTCCGCCGATAAAAAAAATACGTGTCTCTTAGTTTTTGATACTCTTCCATATAAAAAAGTGTCAACAGAATCGGAGGACACCAAAGTGATGTTCCATGTAAGTGATGTTCCTTGTCAGCTACATCCAAGTCGGACTTGTATACGTTATCAATAATCGTAGCTGTCTTTGCATTGACATTGAATAATTCCACTCTCCACTGTCAATAAACATATACATACGCATAGTAGCATGATAACTGAGAAATGTTTATCTCGTGTGATCTCTCGGGATCCTTCGTCAGTCAATTCAATGTCTCCCAGTGGCGCTAACGACTCTCTCTCTTTCTCTCTTCCTCGCTTTTTCACTCCGCCGAGACGAAAGATTATCCGACGATCTAAGCGATCTTATCTGATCGTGAGAGCCGATCGTGGCTTTCTTCGTCGCGTGATTACCGAGGCTGAGAGAAGACACGAGGAAAGGCAAACCCCACTGCGGCCACCAGTGAAGTCAGACCTTTAAAAATAAGGCGCGCAGTCGTATACGAATTCGTACACGCTAAAGTCTCGCTGTGGAGAAGTCTTCCGAGCTTTTCCAAGACGACGGAGACTCCCTCTCCAGGGTGCACAAGCTCACGAGCATGAATGTTTAATGGGAGTACGTGAGATCCGTGGCCCGAGAGCAACTTCTTGCTCGTGTCAACCATCATTTATTCACTGGCTCTCGGTGCAATTACCAACGCCTACCAAACTACTCCGTTCGAGGCCCTACTCGTCTATGTGTCTGTACGTACGTAAAGTACGTGAATGTGTGTACGAAAGTCCGAGGCAAACTCATCTTTCGCCTTTCAAGCTCGCTTTAACGCGAAGCGCGCGTGAAATACCCGTGTTGGCATTCAAATGCGCCTCGTCGTCGCAAACGCGAACTGTACGTCAAATACCAGTACCCTCTTCATCCACTTCGAGCGCGATGAAATGATGGAAAAGTTTTGGAACGTTGAAATCTGTTCGCAATCTCACTGAATTTCCGCAGAAACAATATTATTTGTCATTGCGAGAGAAGTGATTTATATTAATCAAATGAAGTGTCCGAATGACGGAGCCCTCTAGCAGTTTTCTCCAAATTTTGGAGAATTTGCATTGAATTTTTCCAGAATTCTCAAAATTTTCTAGAATTTCCTCCGAAGTTTTCTAGAATTTTCCAGAATTTTCTAAAATTTTCTAGAATTTTCTTCAAAATTTTCTTCAAAAAATCTAAAATGTTCGTCAAATTTTTCTAGAATTCCCTAAAATGTTTCTGAAAACACTATGGGATTTTCTAAAATTCTGTTAAGACTTCTAAAATTTCAACTTCTAAAAAAAGAATTTTACAAATTCTACGGAATTTTTTTTTATTTGTAAACTTGCCTCTAATTCCCATAGGATTTATGAAAAATTCCTTAAGACTTTCTAAAACTTCCTTAGGATGTTCTAGAATTCTCTAGACTTCATCGATTTTTGAAATTCCTTTAGGAATGTCTACAATGCCGATAAGAATGAAACTTTGAGAAGTAATTTACATCAATAAAATGGAACGAACGGCGGGATTCTATAGATATATTTTATAATCAACAAACGTATACATTCAAATTAATGTTTCAATTTAATTACTAAAAAAACGTAGATTTTCTAGAGTATTCATCAAAATTTTCTAGAATATCCTCAGGATTTTCCAGAATTCCCTTAGAGTTTTCTAACGTGTCCATAAGATATTCTAGAAAATTTTAGACTTCATCGATTTTTTTAAGTTCCCTTAGGCTTGTCTACAATTCCGATAATAATGAGACATTAAAAAGTGATTCACATTAATCAGATAAAACTGCCGCATGGCGTACTGCTATACTTTCTTGAATAAAAGATGCAAAGCTTGACTTTGATGGTATTTTCTTAAAGTGCAACAACCTCATTCGTTCTGTAGGCAGACCTTTTTTCTGCCGGTGTACACATCTCAGACCTTGTCATAACGGTTCTAAAGTGACTTAAAATTCATAGAAGTGGCTGGATTTTTATTTAAAATTACGAAGCTGGAATTTAAAGGTTATTCGCAAAATGATTTTTTTCAATGAAAATAACGTTTTCGAAAAAATATTATCCTTAAGGTTTAACAAGTTTGTGTACAACATTTCTACTAAGATGGCTTGGCTAGTTGAAAAAATGTTATCTCACTTTTTTGCGCATTTGATTAGTTTGAAAAATAGATTAAAACCATTGCTTGAATTACAATGAAAAATAATTATAAGGTGAATCAGAATGTTTTTATAATGTAAAACAAGCGATAATGTCTTTGAGTGGATTTTTTTCATTGCAAGGCGTTTATTTTTTACTTTTTAAAAGATTTTCAAAAATTACCAAGCTGGAATTCCAAGGTTATTCGCAATCATTACACGACACGATCTCTTCCCAATCCTCATTTATCCGAACCTAAGAATTTCGAAGCACATAAATAAACTACCAGAAAAATTCATACAACGCGTATAAAATAATTCCTACCTAAGGGGGCGTCCATTAATTACGTGAGGCGTTTAGGGGGGGGAGGGGGTCGAGCGAAATCTCACCCAATCTCACGTGGGGGAGAGGGGGGCTTCGGCAAATCTCACGTAATTTTAGTAATTTTAGTAATTTTAGTAATCACATAATTTTTATCACGTAGGGAGAGTCTCCCTACTACTTTACATGGTGGAGTAAATGGTACTACAACCGCAGTTACTTCTACTACAATTTATTTTCCGTGAACGTATGCATTTTGAAAAATCTCACGTGAGATTAGGGGAGGGGGGAGGGGGTCGAGCAAAATCTCACGACATCTCACCAGGGGGAGAGGGGGGGTCGAAAAATCGCCAAAATCACCTCACGTAATTAATGGATGCCCCCTAATCAACACTCCGTGTGTCTGTTTGAAATTACGGATCTTTGAATATCATTATTTTTCGCCCCTCCTCAATATTCCGATAAAAATAAACAATAATATAGCTTAGCGTCAAGCTAAAAACGTCGACTGTACCGGATTTAGTCGATTCGAAAGAATCACTTCTCTCGTTGTACCTGAAAATGAAAAAAAAAGCAAGCATGTCAAATTGATCTGTTAAAATATTACTTTGTAAATGGCTGTTCTCAAACGTTTCTTTTCGTTTATTTCGCTGTTACAGGTGTCAGGAAGTTAGAGGCGGAAATGAAAGAGGAGTCACGGTGAGGCAGGGCGAAAGGGTGAAGTGACTTCGCCCGAGAAAAGTGGGAGTGAGGAATATGGTCAAGTGGTTCGGGTGCATCGCCACGTGGGCGTCATTCGACGTCCGATGTAATCGAAATTGGATTATTCTTTTATTTATCTCCCTCGCATTGTTCGCGACAACGGTACACGCCATTGATCTTTGTAAGTATACTTTACGTGCATACATGCAAATCTACATCCACGCAATGTTGTACCTATCTGTATCCCTTAATATATACTTATATATCGATATACATACAGGGTGTCCTATTACGAGTGGATAATCCTGCAACTGTCGATAGGTCAGATCATGTCCTATATGCTGGAATTTCAGTTTAGCAAAAGTCCCACGGTTTTCGAGATAAAAATCATCTGCTTTTGGTTTTTCGCATGCCATTTCCACAAATGATAACTTTTTTTTACCCGGTTAAAAAAAAAAATACTCTTGGTTATTTGTTTTATCGAGAAAAGTATTCTTTTTAACCTTAAGGGGTAAGGCCACAGTAGAATTTTAAAAAAATTGATTTTTCTTTTTATTTGCTAAAACGGAGCTTTATCATCATAAGAATAAGTTGCTATTCGATTTATAGCAAGAAAAATTTGTTTTCGCCGACTTTGAGCGTATAACGTAAGCCCACCTCTGGCACGGCCATAGAGTACCTAAAACTTTAAACGCGCTTTTCTCGACACAGCTTTTTTCCAATTGGCGCGACAAATAACTTCAACAACTTTCACTCGATTTACTTCAAATTTAAAAGTTAAGGTCCTAATTGCATTTCGCAGAGAAGTACGTACGGAATTTCTGATTAATCGAAAACTTTTCATTTTATGAGCTGTTTCATACGAAATTATTCACTGAAAATTCATTCAAATACCTACAACTTTTGAATAAAACAATATTTTTTTAATTCCGTGCGTACTTCACTAGGTATTCTAATGTAGATGGACGAGAATGTTGGTTTTTTGTTCTTGGTAAAAAATTGTGGATGCTAAATGTCACGCCGCGGAGCGCCTAAAAAAAGATAACAAAATAAAATATCAGTAGTCGGCTATTTTGTACATCGAAAAAAAAATACATATTTTCTAACAACTTGATATTCATACTAAATAGATGGGTAATTAATTTTATGAGTAAATCACTTTTTCATACGAAAGAAAATTGTTAAATTCGCACATGATTTTATATCCATTACTGTGGCCTCACCCCTTAAATGTTAAGGAAACTTTATGAAAAAAGATCTTATGCAGAATTTCCATACAAAACAATTGGAACATCTGACTTTGATACCTTGCGGTGTAAAAAAAAAAGTACTACGCATATCGTGCCAATTACTTCAAAAAGTTGCTCAGTTATCGTCGATTCATATCATTTGTAGATATGTCATGCGCAAAACTAAAAGCAGATGATTTTTTTTTTCAAAATATAACACAAAGCCCAAAATCTCGAAAAGGGTGAGACTTTACTAACTTGGAATTCCAGCATATAGTAGGACATGATCTGACCTATCGACAGTTGCAGGATTATCCGTTCATAACAGGACACCCTGTATATATAATGTACAACAGTAACATTTACAATCGATAAATCGCGAAACTTCCGTGTTTTTCTGCCTTATTATTCTCTGTGTCGCGATCGTATACGAAGGCGATCTTTGCGCGATGTCTCGTGTTGCATTTGCTGCTTCGATGTTCGCAATAAGTTTTCCCTCGGCTTGCCGGCAACAACTCCGCATTGGGAGGAAAGCAAGCAAAAAAAAGGGCTTCGCCTGTACCGCGTGTAGAGACGACGTTATCGGACTTGCAAGTGTACAGTATTCTTGTGCATAAACCATAGACTCGACATACTTTGATCCTCCGTGCACGGACACCCGTATATATGCGTATGCATATGCGTATTATATGAACCATTTCGTGTGCAACTGACCTCATCTGACTCATTCAAGTCTACCATTATCAATCAATTTAGGATTCTGTGCATCTTGATTTAAGATTCTTTCAATAATTTGCTTGAGTTTCTAAAATTTTTGACGGAATTTTCGATATTTTCTTTCAATCTTCTAGAATATTCTGCAAAATTTTCTATAATTTTTTGTTAATAATTTTCTAGACTTTCCTTTGAAGTTGTCTAGAATTTTCTTTGTAATTGTCTAGAAGTTTCGTTAAACATTCTCTGGAATGTCCTTAGGTTATCTAAAATTCCTTTAGGATATTCTAAAATTTACATCGAATTGTTTTAAATCCCTTTAGAATTTTCTAAACTTTCGTCAAGAGTTTTTAAATCCGTCTAGAATTTTTTTAATTTTTGTTAGAATTATCTAAAATTTCCATAGGATTTTCTAAAATTTCTAGACGATTTTCTAAAATCCTCACATTTTTTTTTTAAATTTCTTAAGATTTTCTAAAACTTCTATGGGATTTTCTAAAATTTCCATATGATACTCCAGAATAGTCTAGAAATCTTCGATTTTTTTAAAATACCCTGAGGATTGGCAACAATTCCGATAGGCATGAAACTTCGAGTCTCGTTCCAATCAACAATTTGAATCTTGAGCTTTGTCAAAGTAAAAAATACAAATTAAGGCGTAACGCGTAAGCGACACGCCAACTTCCTCCTTTCTCGTAAACAAATTTCAATTTAAAAAATCCGCACGAGGAGAAAAACGAATTATTTCTCCGCGAAAATAATATTTTTACGATGACAAAAGTTTTTCCATTCGTCAAATGGATTTCCGTTCACATCATTAAATTCACGGTAGTCCGAGATTATTGGTGAATTATTGGTAAATGGCGGGAGCGTAGAATTGCCCGTGTATTTATCATATATGGAGTACGCGAAGAGACTTGGCTTTACATGGGTGGATATATTGTGTCTGGCTCTGCTTGAATCGTTGATATCTCGCAATTCTTGCGAATAATTTATCGCGTTCGATACACAATACACCTGTACCTTACTCACGAGTACAATACACTCGGCCTTGTACAGTGTCGCACGTACACCAAAGACTCCGCGAGTTACATCTTTTTCATTTATTCCAATAAGCATGAAGTCGATATCGCGAGATTAATGCACTCTGGGACGTATGCTAAATTATGGAATCGTCTGCATGATTTTCCTATAGCTCGATTCAGGCAAGTCTGCCGTATTATTTATTTTATCAGAGTAGAAAATCGTTAAGGGGGGAGATACCTTTAGACGAGAAAAAAATTACTGTTTTTCATTATTTTTTTTTAAAGGAAATATTTCTTCACCATTTTTGAGACTCAGGGTATTTTTTATTACTACATTTTAAGAATCTTCAAACAAAGCGTCTACATGGCATGGTCTTCTAAACGGGTTGCAGTTGATGTTGTCGGACGGCGTGACACGAAGCGTCTTCAGGATTAGTCTGAAAAAAAACCAACGACGATTTTTCTTTCATTAACACTTATACGCAGAATATGAACCAAGAAAAAGTGGGACATGTTTGAAATTGATGAAATGGTACGCTCTGAAAGAAAAATATTAAATTTCCGAAAAAAATGACTACACTTCGCAATAAGAAAATACTTTATTCTTTATTTTCAAAAAATTTAGGCCCATGTCTTAGACAATTACGTTAAAAAGATTTATACCAAATTTCATCAGAATTGGTCGATTCGTTTTTCGGCTATACGTCACGCCCGTTTTCAAAATGCAGTTTAGAAAAAAACCATGTAACAGCCAAAAGTAGTAATGAAACATACCCCAATTCTCAAAAATAGTGGAGACATCCTCCCTTAAAAAAAAAATCATGAAAATAAGCATATTTGTCGTCCCCTAAAGGTATCTCCTCCCTTAAGGTGTTATATACAGTCCGGAGGCCCAAAATGATCGATTTTTCAAGAATTTTTCTTGAGAAGACCTTTAAATCTATTAGTGTACAAATTTGTACACATATTATGGTAACTTTTGACTGCATCGTAACATTTTTTATTTGCAAAAATAATTATTTTGAAAGCTGCTATAGCTGATCTCCGGGAGCACCTCTAAAAAAGCGTCTTGCGGCGAGCACGATATCTCTGGACCGGATCATTTAAAATGAAAAAACCAAAAATATTTCGTTATTATAATGGATTATCTTGTAATTGATCGAAGTAATAAGCAAAATAATAATTTCTGACAAAATGGCGGCTCCTAAAAAAAATCGATTATTGACAAAAATTTAAGCCTTAAATTACTTATAAAATGGAGAATATTTATCGGTGAGAAAAAACCTTCGATTAATTACTAAAAAATAGACTTGAAAAGATTGTGTTAAAATTCGAGATTGATCGGTTCAGCCGTTTCCGAGAAATCTTGCTCACCGACTTTAAAAACGCGTTCAAAGTTTCAACAGCACTTTCGAACGCTCTGTCACGTCATTACAAATGTGCGTGTAACTTCGATAATATTCGCCGGATTGACAAGAAATATTCTGCGTGTGTGCTTAATTATATGTACATTACGAAAATGAAATATTAAAAAAAAACGATTTTTCGAAAATTTTAACTGTATACAATCCCTTAAGCCTTGGAAAAATTATGTCAAAGTCTTTGGCCGATGATCAACATTCAAACGGCAGAGAAGAAATATTCCGACTTTATCTCGAGCATCACATCGCAGTATCTGGTGGCCGGGGAAAAAGCTCGCGATAATGAGATTCGCGAGGTCGTATGGCGTTTCGCAAGGGTACATCCTCTTGACGTCTGCAGTTCACTTTTTCGCTCGTGGAGAGCAGGTTCGGCGCTTTTGTACACTCGATTTGCATACCGAAGGGTCTTAGTCAGCGAAGACACAAATTACGAGGAGGTTGCATCTCACCCTCGCGGCATTAAACGACTCGCGTGTTGAAAAGAAAAAGTATCAAAAAATCCACAACCGTTTCGTCACTTTTTTTCTCCGACTTTGCTTCTTCACCGTTTTTTTTTTTTTCGTCGTCGCGATTTAGCATGAAATACCCCGTATTCTCCATTCCTGCTATTATTATCATTATTAATTTGCAAATGGAATATACGATGAGAGCGTTGAGAAATTCGAGTGGGGTGAGTTATCGGAAGAAAGCACCTTGCATTTTATTTTCCCGGGATCGTCATGAATCGAAGGTAGTGTTTATTTTTTTTATCCCTCTCAGAGATATCGCGGAGACTTGCTGGGTATTCGTATGAGGCGATACAATTTTCGAAGAGATACGATATCGTGGTTGTTCTCCTTTGTGGGGTCTCGGATATGAGATCGATCGAGCGAGACAAAGAGAGAGAGAGAGAGAGAGAGAGAGAGAGAGAGAGAGAGAGAGAACGATTATCAAATGCGTATAATTTGTATATACTGCGTATCATACACAAATTGTATACCCCCGTCCCACACCGATTTCGATAAACGCCATCAGAATTTTAATTACGTCAAGAGTAAAATATGAATGACGCGAGGCTCGATCGTCGATATCTACTTTACAATGAACGCGGCAATTTATCAGCTCCCGTTATAGTTTCGACGAGAGGTGCTAAAATAAAATCGAACCAGTCGTTTAACGGCCGATAATGCGTAAACCGGTATACCGTGTGTCGTCGCCGTGGATACAAGCCCTCTCGCGCGCCTACCTCAGCGCGTGTGACATTTAAAAAAGAAATTGCTTTCGCCCCGAGAATCCTCGAATAGGTCCGCCTCCGCAATGATAACAGGTACTTAAACCTTCGTATTTAACGATCGAGTTGCGGCTCTCGGCTGCTAACGCCGTAGGAGAAACGAGAGAAGAAAAAAAGGGCCCGGGAGAGAGCATTCTTTTTATGCACTGAAAGAAACGGCATTAAGGGATGGAACGAGTGATATAGAGAGATATACGCGTGCAGAAATTGTCGCAGGGATCCAATCGCATTCATGCGAATACACTTGGGGTCATTTTGACCCCGGTCGATCGCGGAGAGATAAGGATCCACGTCTGACCCTAGTATGTACTTACAAAGGGCACAGAAAGCACCGTTAGACGGCAGGTCAGTCTTGGCCGCCAACAACTTATAATAGTAATTTTGGCGTAAAGTTGCGCTCGGGGTCATTTTGACTCCGGTCGACCGCGGAGAGATAAGGATCTATGTCTGAACCTAGTATGTACTTACAAAGGGCACAGAAGCACCGTTAGACGTCAGTCTTGGTCGCCGAAAATTGATAGTAGTAATTTTGGCGTGAAGTTGCGCTTGGGGTCATTTTGACCCCGGTCGACCGCGGAGAGGTAAGAATCCAATGGGAGAAAAAGGATCCATCGCATTGGATCCTTACCTCACCGCGGTCGACCTCGGTCAAAATGACCCCACGCGCACCTTTAAGCCAAAATTACTATTATAAGTTGTTGGCAGCCAAGGCGACTGGCCTGGCTTCTAACGGTGCTTTCTGTGCCCTTTGTAAGTACAGACTAGGGTCGGACGTGGAGCTATTTTTTCCTAAAGCTATTTCTCACTATAGAACTATTTTTGTCTTCAACTTACCATATCTCAAGAGTATCACCCTGAAATTTGATGAAAAAAAATGGCAGTAGTTATGATTTTTTTTAGTAAAAGTGGGCTTTTTGACGCATTGACGGCTTGCTGATTTTTTTCCGTCGTTTTGAAATTCGATTAAAATACAATACCGTGACCACTACATTCTAGCATGTTCAAACTAATATCCCGAATTTTCATGAGTCATTCGGAACGATACGGGCAACGTGGCAATCGTTTGAAACATGCCTGGGGTCGTTGCGACCCCCTGTGACCAGCGTGTTATAGTCACGCTCGTACAGTGGATTCTAATCGCGATTCACTATTGCAATCGAAAGTACAAATCCAATTTGAATCCTAGAGGATTCCCACATTATCGAACAGAATCCGGTACGAATCTCGATGAATCCCATCGCATTCGGTACGTTGGATTTTCGAAACGAAATCTATAGATGTACAAAATAAGTGGATCCTAAAAAAGTATAAATGCTATCTTATAAGTATAAATATGTAAGTATAAGTATAAAATATAATATAAGTCTAATCATGTGTAAGTATAAGTAAAACATAAGTATAAGTATCAATATATAAATATAAGTATAAGTATAGATCGCTTGAAAAAATATATCTTAAAAATTGATTTTAATCGCATCACTGAAAATTCACTGTAATTATCGTTCGTTATTTTAACTCGAATATGAAATATATACATACTTGATTGGAGAACTTCATAATTATATATCTATTTAAAAAATATTTTAATCATGGTATATAATTTTATTAAGTTATTTGAAAGAATCAAAGTAAATTAAAATAAAAAATAATGTATACACATATACACCATTTTTAACTCATTACTTGTTTGTCTCACTTCTGTATTCATTCATGTGTATAAACGCGACCATTAGTGATGATTATTCGTACAGATAAATAAATACAGAAATAATATAAATAAATAATGAATACAAATTTATATATATGTATATGTATGATTTTTATTTACTTACATATTTTATAAAAACTTCATAAATATGAATAAGCAAATAAAAATAAATAAATATAAAAAGAAGGATATGTTTCTGGGCGAGCCTACGAATTTGTATTAAAAATTTCAAATAAAAAATTCTCAAATGACGCCATACGGGAAGCAGCACCGTTCACTTGGATCCAATGCGGACTCCCTACGTGCGGCGTCCCTAATAAATCCCTATAGGGTTATGGTATCTGACGACTCCCCAACAAATTTCCGCATAGATACCTGCAAATTGTACATTTATCGGGCGTATAAAAACGAACGAGCGAAAGCTCAAAGCGATACTGTTGCATTAAAATGAGCTCGCGATTTTTCACAACGATTAATAACATCCATTCCAGTAATACTCGTAATATAAATAGCCGAGATGAGATAGATGACATTAAAGAGGTATATAATAATAATAAGGTCGTTCAAAGACGTTGAAATAGTGGAGGAAGTTGGGGTTGTTTGATAGTCTGCGAGAGAGGTATCGTGGAAGGGGTTACCGAGGTCGATGAGTTATGAGAGACTCACGGACTCTCGGGACTCCTGGGAATGATATTATATACAGTGGAGCTCCGGGGTCCACTAGGTAAGGTGGTTGAAACCCCCGTTTTCTCCTCCTCGTCGCTCGACGCGCAACAACCTTCATTAATAATAACAGCCATTCGGCAGTGGCACTGCCGGAGCCCCGATGATGCTGACTGGGCAATCTAGCCTTGGTATCGGCTCAAATTTCCTTGCCATTAGTTTTCTCTGTACCTTACCCCTCTCTCTCTCTCTCGCCCCCCTTCTCTTTCTCTCTGAGCTCGCGACTCGTAGGTAACTCCTCTAAGAACTAGTTTGTATCTCCTTGACGTTCTTTGTCGTACATCGACGGCGGAGCACCTGCTCCTTCAAGGAACACTTCAGCGATAACAACCCTGGGCAAGACCATTACCAATCTCGGCAGACGTGATTACCACAAGCTACCATTATTCTTGTTGTCGGTCGAGTTCAACGAACGAATCTTTCGCTGGGCTTCTTCTTTTTTATTCACCATTGTGCGAGATGGGACAACGTTTCGGTTCAATTGATTATGGTAACCAGATTTTTACCGATCGGAAAATGTCACGATTTCCAAAGTCTCCATCATTTGATCAATGACAACGCAACTCCGAGCGCGCTTCTCACCCAATGGGCATACGAAAATCTCGTTTTCTTGAATTGCGTGCAGTTTTAGGAAATTAATGTAACGAGAGGCTCGCTCGGTGGCCCGATAAACCGAGGAATTCAGAGGCTCGAGGATTTGCCGCGATGGTTCACGCGCCGGTGCATATACGAGACTTTACTACTAGGCAACGCGGCTACCGCACTTCGAATACGTGTATCTCACACACGGTGCTCGCGAACACGCGCCTTGCGGCCATGACGGCTGCTTTCAGGTGCGAGAGAAAGGATGGAGGTGGCGAGAGAAAGAGAGAGGGAGAGAGAGAGAGAGAGGGCGAGTGAGCGGGAGAAAGATGAGGTACCGTGTAGACGCAGCACGCAGAGATTGAGGCGCTGAGAAGGAGAGAATAATGTATGTAAAGTAGATGGTATCACTCGCTCGATGGCCCTTAACCTCCGCCATTGACTGGCGCTATCGCTTTTCATCCCTCTCTCTCTCTCTCTCTTTCTCTCTCTCTCTCTCTCTCTCTCTCTCCCCCCCCCCGCCCCCCCTCATTGACTCAGTATCCCCCAGTCACTCTTCCTCGCTACTGCGAAACAAAAAAAATATTAGGAAACGTCATTGAATTAATCGATTAATAAAAGTTGCAGCCTGGGAAATGTTTTTTTTTCTTTCACTGTTCTGGTCCTCAACTTATTCCACTATTCCGAATATTTCATTCTAATATCTTTATATTTAGTTCGTCACCTGTGAAGGAATAATGCCATAGTCTTTAAGTTTACATCCTTGAACAACAGCGACATTTTTTATTTCTCCATTTTTTTATAACCTAAAATATTTTTTTGCAAATTTGAGTTGTAGAAATTCAAATGAATCCAACCCAAAATGTTTGACTTATTTTTGTGGCTTGAAAATTCCAAAAACAGTTGTGTGATAATAATTCCATGATTGAAAAAAATGACCTTTCGTTACATTTTAACAATGCAAACTCCAACAATGATTTAATTTTATAATTTTGATTATTTAAGTAAAGATTATTTTTTTAAAATGATTGTTTATGTGTGTGTGTGTATATATGTATATATATACATATATATACATATATGTGTGTATATATGTATATATATACATGTATATATATATATATATATATATATATATATATATATATATATATATATATATATATATATATATATATATAAAGGATGACATTTTATATATATTTTATATTTTTTAAATTATATCTTTCAATTTTATATATATTAAAGATCAAATTTTGTTTTAAATAAATCTTACTTGAATAATTAAAATAATTAGGTTATCATTAAGTGCAGAAAGAAAAAAATCACTCGGATCACCATACTGGTGCGATGGTCTAGTGGTTAGCGTGCTCGCCACTAAACCAGCGGACCGGGAGGTCCCGGGTTCGAATCCCAGTCGCGTACATTTCGTCGTGAAATGTTTTTCTTCGGCATTTCGCGGCGAAATAAGACTAGTTCCACGACTGGGGGGCGAACTCGATGACCGGCTGTATTGGTATAGGTTTTCCGCAGTTTCCCTATACCCATGACAGAAATGTCATGATGAATATAATACAGAGGGGGAAGTCGGCTGCGGCCGCAACAGGGGGGAACAGGGAGAAAGATGGAGACAAAAAGGAGTAAACAGTAGAGGAAAGAACGGTCATAATGATGGGAAAGAATAGGTAACAAACGCGAAAAGCGTGTGTACCTAAGGAAAATCACTCGGATCACCGGAATTCGCAGATTACCAACGAAATATTGAGATGCAACCATCAAATATTTAATTATTCCAGATATTCGTTGATTCGACGAAATGAATAATTCTCAAAATAACCGAAAATTCCATTTTTCCAATAAATAATCCGTTCGCACCCCCAACGACGGACTTAGTCAGCGCAGGTAACTTTTTCTTCTCACTGTATGCAGCCTCCTTTGATAGGCGGGTGTTTCGTTTCTCTCCTCTACTATTATCATCCCGAAGCGTATAAAGTACTTAAAGGGTATCTGAATCGATTAATCTCCGTTCAGCTAGTTATTTACTCGTTTATGACCCAGCCGTGATGCATATACATAAATTCAGCGGGCATAGAACACGGTCTCGTCCTGCGTTCTCTCAATTGCCCATCTCTTCGTGTGTGCACCTTAGGAACTGCGCGTCCACGTATACGTAACGTGTAATTCAACGTCCCGTATCTGTATCTCTCGGGCTTAATGCACTACATATAAATTTACAACCATATCTCTAGATCCTGAGTTGGGTGAAAAAAACGTAAAAATGTTTCTTTGGTCATTGTTGCAGCGCAATGCAACGCCCCGTTGGGCATGGAGTCCGGTGCAATTCCAGATGCGGACATCACCGCGAGCTCGAGCTTCGACAGTGGCAACGTCGGTCCCCATCAAGCAAGGTAAAAACGATCAATCAACGATTATAACAAATTGCCAATGATGATACCCGACAATACAAAACGAAAGAACCGCTGAACGTTTGTTTGTTGGGGTTTGTTTGGGTTGACGGAGAAAGCAACGTTTCAAAAGACATCCACGATGCTGTCAGTTGCAACTACATCTAGATATACTTTCAATTCTACACGGAAAAAAAAATCATTGATACAATATCATTGATGTTATTGAATGAAATTTCGTTGATTCAATTGTAAAATTGTTGGTGTAAATAATCGGATTTATTAGTCCAAACAAAATGCTATTGACTTAAATAACATGATAAAATTAAAAGATTATTTTCATTCAAAAGATATATTCTTAGCCGAGAACGATATTTTATTGAAACTAAAAAATTATCGCGAATAAATTATATAGTTTTGCAATGTATTTTCTGCAACGGACAAAAAAAGCGGACAAAAAAAACGGACAAAAAAAAGACAATTCAAAACATGAATATTGTTGATTCGAGTACACAAGAAAAATTGAATTTCCCTCGTTCGATTCAGATAAAAATTGCATTGAGTAAATATGTTATTTTATTTTTTTCACCATATCCGATATTGATTTCCAAGTACATTATTCGTTAAAATATTAATATTTTATTTTGATTGAAAAATATTAAGCAAATGTCTGAATCGGATAAAAAATTATGCGAAAATAAAATTTGTTTCTTGCGCGTTTGGATGAAAAAATTCAACCAAATCATGGCCGAGCGCCACCGAAATTATAGGTGTGATGAAACCCGTAGTTCTCGGAGTAACCGCTAGAAGTCGCATGCGCGCTCGTTTCTCGTAAGCGTAGCGCGAACCGAGAATCTACTTAAACGCCGGAGAAACTCGAAAGATTATCGCTTCTTGGCATGTGGCTAAGATCAAAGTGTAGCATCTGTTCTTATCAGTTAAATATCTCATATTCTCTCCATGGATATTCCATCGGATATCTGTTATTCTCTCCACTATTATCGTGGATGATCATTCTAATGCTCACTTTTTATTTAAGATTTTAAACAAATTGAAAAACTTACGTCCCATGGCATATTCGTTTCGATGCAGTAAAGAAATAATTAATTCTATTGATTATATTTTCGTACGAAATAAAAAATGTTGTAGCAACCGCTTAATTATTTCATCCATACATCTACGGATTATATATAGAATGATTTCAATAGAATATAATTCTATTTGAAAGACAATGTAGATATTCAGTGAACCGAAGAGCTTTTTCGAATAAAATAATATGTTATTTAAATCAACCACATTTTCCAATATTTTATAGTATCGTAACAATCTCATATATCGGTGGCACTCCGCACCAGCACATTTATTTGGATCAACCAATATATTTTTTTGATTCAATTGGTTTTTTCCCTCAATGTACCACATTCGCTATCTGGGGTGCGTCCACGGGCGATTGTAGCAGTCGTAATTTCACTTACTTCTTTCTTGCCTCCAACGTGCACTTACTTCAATCTCTCGCATTCGCATGCTTTATGCCACGGCGGTACGCATCAGATTGTACACCGCTAGTATACATATACAACAGGCAATTCAGCGCCACCCGCGGCTTCCTTAATAGCAAATGCACAACGAGAGTGCACACCCCTCCCGCGAGATATCATCGTCGTCTCGACGAATAAGACCACGAAGAAGAAGATCACCATCGTACACGCCGTTTAACTTCCCGTGTACTCGAGCAGAGTGCTGCATGAAAGCATGACGCGAACGATTCTCTCCAAAGTCATATACACTCTGATGTACATTTGCCTATGGACATGACTACCGTCTGGAGTGTTCGTTGCGTCAGCATTTGACGACCGGTATGTCTCCAAGAGATATGGTCTCTGGCAGACGAATTCATCAGCTCAATCCGTTTGTTTCATCCGTTTGTGCGGGTCAACTCTGGAAAATAATCGCTTCCATAGTAGCCAATCTACGATGAAAGTGCAATGGATGAAAATGGATGGTGGAACAAGTGATGGATAAGATCAGTCCAGTTTGATCTGCTTTTTCATCGGAGAGATCAACAAATCGATGTTCTCCGATTGATCGTAGGATGGACCTACCGCTCTTTGATAATCAATCTTATATCGTGGCGAAGTTTCCAGTGTTCTTCGTCAAAAGATTACTCGCGTTATCTTCATTTCCGATCCGATCAATTTTCCCAGCCCATCTCGCCTTGACATTTACTCGCATCGGCAATTCTCTCTGGCTGCCTTTGTCATTAGATTACGACACTGCCATTCGGGAGTCTCTTTTATGGCAATATTCTTTTTGTCCTCCCGGTGGGCTCGTAGAGTGACGACAGCCCGGAGGCCGCGTGTACCGTTGCTCGTATTAAATTAGGTGACTGAGGAACGCGCTTGAGCGTTCAGTGAGGGCGGCAGAAAGCCGTGGGCAGGAGGAGAGCACACACATTTCGAGGACTATATACGTGTATCGGAGCATACGGAGTGCCACGTTTCAGGGCCCCGAGCTCATCAAGAGTCGGAGGCCCATTCAGCCGGTCATTGTCTGCGGTAATGGAATGTATTAATATCAGAGAACGCGAGCAAAGCTCCGGTCCGGTCTCCACCTCCTACTCTTCCTCGCTCCATCCATCTCTCTCACTCTCTCTCTCTCTGTCTCTCTCTAGTATTTATAGAGCTCACTGTGAAGGGATTGCCGTCAGCCAAATATACATATAGACATATAGACACAACGTCGAGTCCTGGCTACATGCATCCTGACACCAGCAGCCAGCTTCATATATGGCCAACCCTACGGTTTCAGCTACGCAGCGTTGGACGTTACCGCTGATCCCCGATCCCCCACGGGACACCACTCATAAACCGGGACCAGCTTGATTCGCAAGCCAGGATCCCCCATAGGGTTCCTGCAACGGCCAGGATCCCGATGCACGTCACTGCATTAATACGTAACGGGCTGGAGCCCCATTCCATATTCATAGAACGGCGCCTCCCGAAGCGGGAAGGGATCAGGCATTGGAAGGAGGAACGATGGGAGAAAAGAGGAGAGGAAAATGGTGCCCCGCACGATTAACCCATTCGTACAACACGATCACTTCTCATACATTCGAGAGCCCCTGATAGCCAGATTAACCTCGTTTATATTGGCATTATTTATAGCGATTTCGGGAGGATGATACGAGCGAAGGAAAACGATAAATCATCGTTTCTCGTTTCGGCAGATTTTTCATAAAATGGAAGTCACCATGGGTGAAGTTACAATGACCAGGTTGCTTTCTAGTTTTTGTTTGTTTTTTAAAATCGATTTTATAGAGGCGAAGGTCCGCAAAAAAATTGGTCGAAAAGAAAGCGGCCATTATGATCCTGGAAAATTGAATTCTCGATGTCGATAAACGTCACTCAGTCAGCTTGACAATTTTATTGTCAACCGTGAGTCTGGTGTAACTCTTTGAATAAAGTATGGGGGTTAATGTCACACATGGCGGAGACTATCCAGGATAGAGGACGAAGGGCTCGAGCAACCCTCTCCCCCCCTCCCAGTGCAATATAGAACCGTGATGTCTCGTCGGTGCCAATTTCAGTGAGTCGCCAGGCGACGTCGCTAGTTTTCCTGTCTGAGCTTCTCTGGAACGCGACGACGAGAGGACGATAGAAAATTTAAGTCGCCTCTCTCGCCAACTAGCCTCCCTCTCACACCCTCTAGAATCCATGAAGAAGAAACCCTCCTCAATTTACCGCTGTCCATCCATCAGGTGGACGTTTATAAACGTATACAGATATACGGACGTAGAGAATTTATCTTGGTGGGCGTTGAGTTCACGGAGCTGCTAAAACCACTGCTGTATGATTCAAGCGAAGACACGAACGTTTCTGACATCATCGATAACGAACACATACGAAAATAGTTGCTGTCCAAAATTAGACCTACATTAGAGACACATTCCCAGTATCATCGGGTAATTGTCGAAAATCTTCCAGCAAGACTCATTCAGCGAAGAAATTATTTATCGGCAAGCTTCCATCTGCCTGGAATAAAAGAACTAGCACTTCGTACGACACGTGAATCCAGATCTTCGCCATCCTTCATTCTTCTCCGATTGCCACGGGACGTTTGTTCCTGAGATGCAATCTATTTTTGAACATCAATGAGGGAAAGATGATCAGTAGAGAAAGATGATTATCAGACGACGTTTATACACGTATGCAGATATACGGGGATGTGGAATTTCGTTGAGTTCACAGAGCTGCTAAAGCCACTGCTGGATGACTGAAACGAAGACACGAACGTTCCTGACATCATCGATAACTACATAACTACATCTTCATTGGGGCACACTCCCAGCATTATCGGATAATTGTCGAAAATCTCCCATCGAGATGCTTTCAGCGAAGAAATTATTAATCGGCAAGCTTCCATCTGCCTGGAATAAAAGTACTCGCAGTTCCTACTACACGTAAATCCGGCTCACTTTCGACCCCAAGAAGTCATTGACATCTTCTCCATGCTGCATTCTTCTGCGCTTGCAACGGCACATTTTCTGGAAAGATGCTATCTATTTTTGAACATCAATTAAGGAATGATGACCAGTTGAGGAAGATGACCATCAGGTGACGTTTATACACGTATACAGATATACAGGGGTGTAGAAGTTCTCATGGTGGGCGTTGAGTTCACGGATCTGCTAAAGCCACTGCTGGATGACTCAAGCGAAGTCACGAACGTTCCTGACATCATCGATAATGAAGACATCCGAAAGTAGTTGCTGTCCAAAACTACATCTTCATTGGGGACGCAATCCTAGCATAATCGGATAATTATCGAAAATCTCCCATGGAGACTCTTTCAGCGAAGAAATTACTCGCACTTTCTACCACACGTAAATCCAACTCACTTCCAAATCCAAGAAGTCATTGATATCTTCTCCATCCTGCTTTTTCCCCGCTCGCCACGAGACGTTTTCTCCAAAGATGCAATCTATTTTTGAACATCAGTGGAAGAAAGATGATCAGTTGAGGGTGAGAAAAAGGGACGTCGCAATGATGAACCTCGTTGGAACTCAATACCAACTCGCTGCCATACCGATTCGTCAGGAGCCAACCAAGCCTACCATCTCATCGCACACGGCGCTCGCGCGTGTGCATGATGAATGTAAAGTTTCATCATTGGCGACGCGTCCCGACTGAAGGGCGTCGCTGGAAAGAAAGGCCAAACAAGAGGAACGACGTGAATGAAAGGACGATAAAGATGAGCGAGATTCAGTTCATGCGAGATCGCAGAGAAAATAGTGTTAAAAAAAAGGGGGGGGGGGGAAGGAAAAAACGTCGAATAAAGAGGCGGGTGAGAAAAGAAGGCAAAGCGAAGAGCACAGACGGGACACCTCTCTGATGATGCGGGCCGTCGCATGAGGACGGCATTTTGTGCGACGAGTGGTAAACGGTCCACGCAATTAGGAAAGGCGCTTCGCACGCCGTTCTATGCTTCATCTTTTATTCATGTGGATACCCCCCACCCCCATTCACCATTCTCTTCGTTGTATTCGCAATGCCGGCTCGCGTACCTTTTCCCCTAAGATTAAAACTAAAGCACGCCTCTCGACACACAGACAAACTCGCGGTGTGGAGAATAAGAGGAGGTGAGAGAGAGAGAGACTTTCTCTTGCTGCCTCCATACCGTGGGAGATCAAGAGAGAAAGAAGGAACGAGATCACGTCTCGTTCTGCTTCACGTTGCAGGAGCGCGGGCGAAAGATATCATTTTAATGGAACGAAAGGGAATTCAGCAGACCTTGATAATTCCTGGGTGTGCTTTTAGGGAAAATCTTCCTAACAAATTCACCAAATTGTTACATCGTCCAGCTAATCTATACATTCCACCTATGCTAATTTTCTAGAAAACTGTTTTTTCGCTTTCATTTACTATTTTCATGCCACCCTGTGCAGCTGGACGAATTTTGATTATTTAGTTCAATCGAATGGGCAAGACCCTTGTCGATGCAAAATCGTCCGCTGATCACGAACTTTGCAGTCCTCACCTGGTGGGACCGAAACTCTTTGTGGGGCTGTCATTTTTTTATGAACATCGCCTTCTTGGGGGGATTGAGGGCTGGAGCATGATGGGGCTGGAAAAATCGTGATGACCAAATGATTTTACGTTGACTAGGACCTTGGCCAATCCATTTGCAGGAAGATTGAAACATGTTACCGCTAACCTGACAATTATGCAGGTATCTGTCTTTCATTCCTCGCTTAAATCCATCGGACCAAATGGACCGTCCAAATGGAAAGTCATTTCAACAATTGTTGCCAAAAGTTCCCCAAAGTCTTCAACAGATTTCTATACGAGCAAAATCGTGTGTCATCTGGAATCAACGTTTCTCACAAGCTGCTAAACATCGTCTATAAGATTTTGCGTTTACGCGTTGCAGGTTGAAAACGGAGATCCACGGCGGCGCCTGGTGTCCGAAAGCCCAGGTGACTCCTGAGTCGCGCGAGTGGCTCGAGATCGATCTTCACGCCGTTCACATGATCACAGGCACCAATACCCAAGGACGATTTGGAAACGGCGTTGGAGTCGAATACGCCGAGTCGTACGTTATCGAGTACTGGCGGCCCCGTCTTGGCAAGTGGGTCCGTTACAGTGGCGCCAAAGGAACAGAGGTAAAAATGAACAACCCTCTGGAAATATTCTGACAACACTTTATGGCAAAACTCATCCGTATCGTCCTCGTCATCATCCTCTCCTCTCCAGTACAGCTCCCCTGCGTAAGAATCGTGGCGAACGTACATCCATTTAAAAAAACTACGTCGTCAATTGTGCTATGTATCAGGAAGGCAGGGCTTCGATTTTTCGACGGTCGATTTTTTTTTATTCATGAATAATAAAGAAACTTATTCAAAATTCGTTCCGAAAATGAATAATGTATCGAACTCAATTCAGTATTCGTTCCAAAAATGAATAATGAATCCTACTGGATTCAGTATTCATTTCAAAATAAATAATGAATCCAACTGAATTCAATATTCATTTCAAAATAAATAATGAATTCAATTCGATTCAGTATTCATTCCGTATTCGGATATCATCAAATTGAATAATCTGGAAAAATGGACAATGGAAATAGGACAAATATAATGTCTCATTTCTACCCCCATTTCTTTAGTTAATAGATACTAAGAGCGCGACTTACCTTGGGTAAATATAATGTAATCGGACGATAATGTTTCAATAGAATAAACATTTTTTCTGTCAATATTTCCAGATTATTCAATTTGATGATATCCGAATACGGAATGAATACTGAATGGAATTGGATTCATTACTTGTGTTGAAATGAATGCTGAATTCAGTTGGATTCATTATTCATTTTGGAATGAATACTAAATCTAACTGGATTCATTTTCGGAACGAATACTGAATCCAACTGGATTCGTTATTTATTCTCAGAACGAATACTGAATGGAGGTCGATCCATTCGCGAAAAAAAAATGAATATCCGTTTGACATGTATTCGGTATTATTTTCTTACTCGAATACTAAAAGTATTCGAGTATGCCCATCTCTGCAGAAAGATATGTATGTCATTGTCGTATAACGGCTTGAAATTGATCGGGTACAATTTAACGGCACAGCCTGGCATCGATCTCTTGCCGCACTCTGAAATTCCCACATTGAAGACATCTACAGGAATGGAATCACGTCGATGTATGGCAGAGACGAGAGGCCTCCCATTCCGATTTTATACGCACGTCAAAGTTGGCATGGCAATTTGATCGCTCGTATACGCGATCATCATTGATGTCCGAACACTCGGAGTTCGGAACCGACCGCGCTCGATAAATCGATAACGTCCCATTATGCTCTCTTTCTTTGATGCATCTTATATAGGACCAAGCCACGTTGGCGGTATGACGAGTCACCGCATCTGCGGTCGGTATTAAAAAGAATGCCGCTCTTGACACTTTTCGCGGTGCAATGCTCCCTCGGAGGTTCCTCACCCCACCTTCATTGATGAGATCCTCCTTTGATGCTGTCGTAATTTAGGATTTGAGCGAATATGCAGAGGGTTCGGCTTTGTACCAAACAAGGAAAAGTTGAGGCTGTCTTTCGTGTGCGTATTTTAGCCTAAACGTTTCAGGGGTCACTAGGGGGTCACTAGGTCACTAGCTTTTGGGCGAAGCTTCGCTCACGTGCTCCGACCCGGAATTTCAGGATCACATCGTATTGAGGGTTACATACGAAGACTATTGTGAAAAGAACAGGTTTTCTGATTATGCTGAAGTTCCCATCGTTGGAGTGTAACGAAAATAAATTCTTTTTACTCGTTCAATTTTTTGTTCGGCCGATTTACGTTTCGAAAATCACATAAACGTTGTTACGTAATCTAAGAACAGATTTACGACGTCAATTTGCAAAAACAAGGCTTTGGGCAATGATGAAAATGGAATAATGAACAGGAAAAATCCTTGCATTCCAACAATGCAAACTTCAACGCGATGTTTTTGTATGTTTAGAAAAACACGTTTATTAGACAGGTGAAAAAAAAAATCATATAGTTTAATACAAACTCATAATCCACGTCACGAGAAAAAAAAAGTATACGTTGAGTCAGATGAGGGTTAAGGGGAGTCTTCTCACTAGAGCGTCTTCTCACTTTAGACGCTAAAAAAGGCTACTTTCATGCATTTTTTTGTTAGGTTTGTATCATAGGTATTGATAGAAAAGGTGTTAATAAATACACTTTCGAAATACATTTGAAATGTTTTTTTTTTGTATGTATATACCCCAAACAAACTTCAAACGCGTTTTTCTCGAAACAACGTTTTTCGACGGCTTGTCGATAAAATCTTCGAAACTACTGAACCAATCCTTATGGAATTTCAACCACATATTCTTTACAACTATAGCTATAGCGCAAATCAAGATTCTTTTTTTAATTTTGGTATTTACTATTTCTTTTGCCAAAAACGGTGAAAAAACACGTTTTTTGTCCGTCATTTTGTTATTTTTGCATATATGAAGAATCGTATGATATGCGCGGTAGCCATTAAGCGGTTGACCCACAGTAACGGGTATAAAATCATGTGCGAAGTTAACAATTTTTTTTCTTATGAATAAGTGATTCACTCATAAAATTAATTACACAGCTATTTGGTATGAATATCAAGCTGTTAGGAAATATATATATTTTTTTTTCGATGTACAAAATGGCCGACTGCTAATATTTTCTTTTGTTATCTTCTTTTAAGGCGCTCTGCGGCGTGACATTTAGCATCCACAATTTTTTACCTAGAACAAAAAACAAAAATTCTCGTCAATCTACATTAGAATATCTAGAGAAGTACGCACGGAATTTAAAAAATATTGTTTATTCAAAAGTTATAGGTATTTGAACTCAATGAATTTTCAGTGAAAAATTTCGTTATAACTGCTCATAAACTGCTCATAAAATGAAAAGTTTTCCATCAATCAGAAATTCCGTACGTACTTCTCTGCGAAATGCAATTAGGAACATAACTTTTAAATTTGAAGTAAATCGAGCGAAAATTGTTGAAGTTATTTGTCACGCCAATTGGAAAAACGCTGTTTCAAGAAGTTTCGAATAGTCGGCCATTTTGTACAACGAAAAAAAATGTATATATTTTCGAACAGTTTGACATTCATACTAAATAGATGTATAATTATTTTATGAGTGAATCACTTTTTTATACCAAAACAAATTGTTAAATTCGCACATACTTTTGTACCCGTTACTGTGACCTAACCCCTTAATACACTGAATCTAAAACCGTTCTATTTTTTGTTTCGGATGATCCATCTCCGAGATTTCATCAACAGCACAGACCTACAATTTTTTTACGACATTTTTTTAACTACCATTTTCGTCTATAAATAGTGGCTTAAATAAACAAATGTTTTAATGTATTTCGAAAGTGTATTTATTAAGTGTAACAACTTTTATATCAATATTAATCATATAAACCTATCAAAAAACTTCACGAAGGTAGCCTTTTTAGCGTCTAAAGTAAGAAGACCCCTTGAAGCTTTATTTTCACATACACTTTCAGGAAAGTGGAAGAAAAAAGTTCCAGCTGTTTCCACGCCAATGTGGCTCGAACAGACGGACAGACAACATTTCCAACCACGATAGATATCGCCTCAGCGTTTTATTCTAACCCTACCAGCTCAATCTCAGCCTGAAAAAAAAACCAAAATACAGGCAGACCCTACAATTTTCTATCAGTAAGATATATATATGTATATGTATATATATATATATATATATATATATATATATATATATATATATATATATATATATATATATACATATGTGGATAATCTTGCCGGCGAAGGAACGAAAGTGGTCTCTGTACACGGTCAATCCTTTTTTCGTTCCATCCTGTCCAAACTCCTCTCCTCATCCAGAATGGAATACCACCAGCATGCGGTGCCTGTGCTTCTCGACCGGAATAGAAACTCAAACATTCGCTTGGCGATAAGGGAGAGCAAGCACCCTCGGCAAAACATAGAAATATATAAGACCGGACGCACGCATCACCAAAAATAATAATTCAATTGCGATTAAGACTCTCTTGCTCTCTTTCTCCATCTCTCTCGGCTACTCCTCCCGCGATTACTCTTTGCTTCTTTCCACCGAGGATTATTATTTCTGCCGTCACTTCGCCAAGATATCTCGCGTGCTCTTTGCCGCGCGCGACGGCTTGCCGAATGCCACGACTGGCTAACTGCTCAACTTGGCTGGATATAGGTACGCGAAGGCGTATATGCACGGGTATATATTTAGTGGACTATAACTCCTCGTCTTCAGCTTTTCTCTTCAAAGCGCCCGTTTCGCGAACGAGGCCAAGATCTCGACGTTGGATTATCCGCTCGCTCGTGCGTAAATGCGGCTTATCACCAGTTCCAATGCTAATTCCGTCCGACTCGTACACTCAAGCGTGGCTAACCCGTCAAGGAAGCGCTCGATACTTGGTCATTTGTACGAGTGTCAGTGGCAAAGGGATTGGTGGCGGCTGATTGCAACTATCGAATCGTTACACCGAGCAACCATTTTTTTAGACTAGGCCAGAACCCCTGGCTTTTGGTCTTTCACATTGGAGAAACTCGAAAACAGCCAGCTGTTTGCTGAATTTCGTTTCTGTTATCGGGATAGAGACATTTTGGAAATTTAAATTTGGGGATATTTCCGGGGTAATCGTACGACCTTTTCAACAGCGAATGTTCGGCTAGTCGCTTGAGCAGGTGAGATCGGTAAGGGACTGATGAGAAAGAGTGTGAACGCTGAAAATTTGGGTGATTTTCGGGAATTTTTTGGAAGAAAAGTACTCGATTTAATGTTTCGGAAAATTAAGAATATATTTGGCTATATTTGACCTATATTACATAATTTTTTCATAGAAAAATGTTGAGATCGCCAAAAAAAAGTTCCTCCACTGCTGACATGATTCCCGGCCGATTGAGTAGCTGAAACTGAAAAAGGAAAAAATGTCGTTAAACTGAAAGGTATTTCCTGTACATTGACGTAGGATTTTCGAAAAATATCAAAATCTAACAAAATGGCGTAGTTATGGAAAACAAGTCTGTTTTCTTGCCTATAAAATGGTCGTTTTTTTCAATGCCAAATCGTCAATTTTCATCCAATCAAAAATATCCTACGTCATTGCAGAGTAAATATATTCAAGAGTACTCAGTTCAAATTTCAAGTCAATCGGATAATTGCTCTTTGAGTTACAATGACAGCAAATTTGGAAAATCTCATTTCATATTTTTGAAAGTATAAAAATCTTGAAAGTATAAAAATCTCATCTCATATTCTTAAACGTATAAACTGTCGAAAAAGACAAAAAAATCGATTTTTTTCAAGTGTCACACTGGTATAGCCTCTTAAGGGCTTATCTACACCTGGGACGGCTAAAAGTAAGGTTATGTTTAAGAATTTTTTTGTGTATAACACTGAATTTTATTGAAAAACCATCATATACATTTTTAAGTATGACATTTTATCTACATTGTGTGAAAATTTTGTTAAAAAATTTCAAACGGTAAAAAAGTTACAGTCGTTTTCCTGGGACGTGTTTTTGCTGACAGCGGACAGCAGACAAAAAAAATATTTGTTCCTTAAAGTGGATAGATAAAACTAGTACTTATGGAGCCAGAATTTAAAAATTGAATTTTTTCGGACCATGACAGTAACTGGAATAAAACAGGCAATTTTTCGTCTCAAAATTGTTCAGTACTTATGATGAAAAAGAAAAATATGCCAGGTATTAAAAAAACGTCTCGATGAGTACTAGATTATTGTGTGAAGCATAAGTGTGCAAAAGTTGATCCCGATCGGTTCAGTAGTTGCGGAGATATTTATAGTACACCAATTTTGACAACACTGTTTCGAGTAACACGCGTTTAAAGTTTTGAGTACACTTTACACCGAAATAACTGGTTTATTTTAAACTTACATGAAATCGTCGATTCCTGGGCCATGGGACTCCACTCACTTTTCGAAACATGACCTTGCTTTACAAAAAGGTCACAAATATCCGGAATTCGACAGGAACGAGAACACCCGGCTCATAGTCAAACCAGTCCCGGATCCACGATTTTTCCGAGCCGGGGCAAAAACTTGACATTGGCGCCCCTTCCACCCAGCATTTGAGATTAAGGAGGGGAATCTCTTTAGACGCCCGAAAATGAGCAATTTTGCATGATTTTTTTTTAACGTGATAAAGTTAACCCATCATTTTTAAATTTTGACATTATCTAATTACAACTTTCGAGTGTTCATTTTTTTCTTTCTTTTTTAAACAAAACAAAATGGCGGCCTTATAAGGTATTTGTTAGGTGTCTTTTGAAAAACTGTTCGTGTTATAGCTCAAAAAGTTATTGATCGATCAGGCCGAAATTTTGGGAGGTTTCTCACTATAACATTATGGGAAGAATACCCTTACAAAAATATTAAAAAGTATAAAATTAAAAATTAAGTAGGCTTTGTAATCAAATTTTCATATTTTTGACCATTTTCTCGACAATTTTTACCCCAAAAAAGTAATTTATTTACGCGATAACCTTAAAACTTTAGGTATATCCTTCCAATAATCTTATCGTGAGAAACCTGCCAAAATTTCAGCCAGATCGATCAATAACTTGTTGAGCCATAACATGAGCAGTTTTCAAAAAACGCCTAAAGGAATACCTCATCAAAGTTCGTCTCATAAGAACTTTTATTTTCGATGGCTAGGATCACGAGGCAATTGAAACTCACTAAAGCGCCCTGGATGCTAGGCACTTTAGAGAAACAAGTTTTTTTCAAACACAAGAATTTGGCGCCCCCTTAAATTGCCACCCGGGGCAGGTACCCCGGTCCATCCCCCTAGATCCGGGGCTGAGTCAAACAGATGACAAAGACCGCGTCCACCTCCCCCCTAACCGTTAGTCGTTGCTTACCCGGTCAGTTACAAAACGCTATAACTTCGTCGTTACTGCGAGTTTCCTCATGAAATTTCCAGGGTAGACTCTCAAAGGATAGTACTTTCGAATAAGCTTTTTTTTGAAAAATCAATTTTTTTACCTACCCAGGTGTATGTAAGCCCTTAAGGTAGTACGAGCGCGCAATCTTGATTTCTATAGATTTCGTTCAAATTTTGACCAGATATTGTTCATATCATTATGCATGTTTGAGTGAAATTTCAGAACAGTCAACCATTTCGATTGGGAGATAATGGGTTTTAAAAATGCAACTTCTAACACTGCAGGGTCTGCATTAAAATGTAGACAGAATAATTTTCCGTAAAAAACATTTGTCCTCTACAACAAAAATACATAGAGCAACCCCACATCGTTCAACGTATCCAATGACGTGAGTTTGCGCGGCATATTTATAATAATACCGCAACACACATTTTCATTTGGAAGCAATTTTTAATCGAACGAAGTTTTTAATTAGTTATGAATTAACCAACACTTTTGTTTGTTAATAAAGATAACATGAACAATAAAAAATATTTATATTTATAATGCAAATATTTGTTTATCACAACACTTTTAACTTTACGAATACGATAATTATTTTTTTCTCGAAATATTGAGTAATACTGTTCTGCGATGTTGCCATATGTCTTCTCATTATAGGGGACAAATATTCTTTACGGAAAATTCTTCTCTCTAAATTTCAATGCAGACCCTACAGTGTTAAAAGTTGCGATTTCGAAAACCATTATCTCCCAATCTAAATAGTCGACTGTTCTGAAATTTCACTCAATCCTGCATAATGATATGAACAATGTCTGGTTAAAATTTGAACAAAATCTATAGAAATAAAGATTGCGCGCTCGGACTAACTTAAGGCGTTACCCCCACTTGTAGCGCAAAAAAAGGCCTTTTTCATGAATTTTTTTAAAGAAAACTGCAAAACTTTTTTAATCGATCAATATACCATCTTAAAGAACACATCTTGAAGAACTTTCAGTAATTTTTTTATTGAAAAATATTACATTGTTTAGTGGCAAATGGCCGTCAATGAAATAATGTTTTTATATACACGGTTTGCGGTGACCAACATTGCGGCGAAGTGGATCATCTGAAAAAAATGCGGATGGATTTAGTCAAATACAAGTATAAACTAGTCTTTAATCGAAGGATTTTAAAAAATATTCATTTTTCACAAAATGGCGGACAGTCAAAGTTAATGGTTCGATTTTAACGAAAAAAGGGCCTTTTTTGGCTATAAAAAGGCCATTTTTTTCGAAAAAAAAATCGAACGATTAAAGACTACATTTTTATGTATTAAATAAGCCTGCAAAATTTCAAGAAGATCGGTTCATTAGTGTTCGAGTAATCTTGGTCACCGACTTCAGAAATGCCATTTTGAGAAAAACGCGTTTAAAGTTTCTCTTTCAATGCTCTTTCAACGCGAATTCTTCTCTTTCAACGCTCATATCTCAGTCAATTTTGTTCGGATCGACTTGAAATTTTCAGGACGTATTCTCAGATACTTATACTTCAAAAAAATGCAATAAAAAAATCTATTTTTTCATAATCGCAAGTGGGGGTAACCCCTCAAGAAGGCACCGCGGAACTATCATGGAAGCACAAGAGAAACTTCAAATCTCTGCACTTTTCATTTCAAACTTATTTTCAAAAAGCTCAAAAATCAAGTCGTCTGTATCTCTACACGGGAGCCCCATACACTTCAACCGGACGTCTAGTGCAAACCAAATGAATTCTTCCATCAACTTTCACCATAACCATCCCCTATACCCAAAAACAAATTTTTCAACCCAAACCAATGGTATCCCCGTTAAAGACCAGACCGCAATGAAACTCCTGCACGCCGGGCCCCAACCAAACCTCACATTGACACTAACAAGCATCGGAGACCGCGAAGAATCTTTATCGCCTGCATTCGAATCTGTCTTCACGGCATCAAGCGCCAGCTGACTACGGATGCCGAATAAGATGATTAGAGGAACGAAGTTGCCAAGTCGATCTTTCGGAGCGTCAAACAACGACCGGGTGGTCCAATTATTGTCGAGCTTATGCTCCCTCCCCCGTCTTCAAAGCTCAAGGAATTCATCCCCCAGCAAGACGAGTCAACGTCTTCCAGTTGTTTTTGTCTCTCGGTGGATTACGTACGTCGTAGCTTTTGCCTACGGGATTGAGGAAAGCGCGTTTGTAGGAATCAAAACAGCGCCGAGGGGAGCCATCAAGCTGCACCTGCTTGAGATTTCGGAATGTTGGTTATTCCGCCATACGGACCGCACATAGCGCTCTCCTGCAAACGTATTGTGAAATCCATAAATCCGTCTTTGGATCGTCTGCCTGGCGAAGAGCCGTTCCATCGTTTCGAGGATTAGTCTAACCAAAGTCTCGGTGGAGTTATCCATGATACGGCATCAACTCACTAGACGTTTGAATCCCTTTCTCGGGATCCTTTCTCTCACGGATCCCTTGCACAGCATATTCTTCGTGTTTCAGCTCGCGATCAGTCGCAACAGATACAACCATTTATGCACACACACACTTCATATATATATATATATATATATATATATATATATATATATATATATACATGAAGAGAGACATAGAGAGAGAGAGGAACCAACCGGTTCGCAGATTTGGATACCGGTGTACGTAAAGAGCGAAGCGAAAGCCTTCAGCCGATGATGCACGTGCCATTTGCATTTCGAAATAAGATAAGTTAGCTCGCGGACTCGAAGAAAATAACGCTGGAGCAAGAAGACTGAGGGAACAGTTGTATCGACCTGCTCGCCAATAGAAGGACGTAATGGATGTTCATCTTCCGTGGTGAATAACGCAAAAGTGGCGCCCTTTTGCCCACTGGCGATCATTTGTGTACACGTGTGTATGTATAAATACGAGTACGGGACGGAGAAAAATGGAGAGAAGGAGAGAAGAAACGGGACCACACACGACTATCTACTCTCATGTGTCAACTACTTCTCGGTTGTCTTCTCGTTCACTCAAGACCGCGATTACTTTGCTCTCCCTTTAGTGCCAATCTTGCATCACGTTCGACCGGTTTCTGAATTTTAATTACCGATTGACGAACGTTGAACGACTCCGGGAGATCCGAGGTACCGAATACATGTATACGTTTTTTTTGTACATACGGACGACGATAAAGGAGCTTGATGAACATCAAACGCGACACATCATCTACGTGAGACTCTGATCGCGCTGCTTTTATTTTTTCTTGCACGTGGTCCGTCAGGAGCATGTAAATATTTGACTACCTGCGGTATCTTCAATGACGATTTATTTATTTATTTATTTATTTATTTATATATATATAGGGTGTCTTGAAAAGACCTGACATTTAAATTAATTGATAAAGAGTATTATTAATCTGAAGTCTTTTTATTTTAATGTAAGGTACAAACATGGAGGTTATGGGTGCAACACAATATCCGATAAATGGCTGCCTCGTCCCTGTTTGCAAACGTGCACTCTTTTGATGAAATTTTCAATAACATTTTTGCATAATTGCGGACTAATTTCATTAATGGTGTGTCCAATTGCTTCCTTGAGCTCCGGAATGGTCTGTGGATCATTGGCATACACTTTTCCTTTCAGAAAAGCCCAAAGAAAGAAGTCTAATGGCGTTAAATCGCACGATCTTGGTGGCCGATTTAGATCGCTGCGACGCGGGATAACACGACCATGAAACTTTGTCTGCAACAACTGTACAGTAACAATGCAGAAAATAATTTCTATGCGTTGCTCGATCTTGTAATTCTCCATGACTAAACCCCAATACTCCCTGATGCCAGTTGTCAAAGATCGGTATTCTATGTGCGCTACAAAAAAAATGGCGCGTAATTTAAAATGTCAGGTTATTTTGAGACACCAATTAGAGATGTTGAATAAGTTCTCGCCATTTATTCATGACAATTAATGCTTTATTTTTAAAAAAATTGCCTAATGCTTTCAAACGTGTCGAAAATGTTGTTTGATGGATTCCTAACGATTCTGCAAGTTCAGCTAATGCCTGACATGAGTCTTCATGAAGGAATGCCTCCAATTCAATACATCAAAATCATTATTTTTGAAGCGTCTAAAGCATTTTCTGCATGTTGTTTCCGACAGAGCATGGCCGCTGTAAGTCTCAACAAGAATTATGTGTGCGCCAGCTGCAGGTTTTTTTTAAAATAAAGTAGTATAGTATAGTCCAAATTTGAGCTCTATTCTTTTTCCATTTTCTCACCATCCAGTTATCTTCTCCAAAAAAATTTAAAAAATTGTCGACAAATCTGCGAGCGGTCAAAAATATTTAGAGGTCGCTCAAGCCTCCCAAAAATTCAAGTTTTCATTTAAAAAATCGATTTTTTTTTGTTCACTTCTCACACCTGAATTTTATGCTTCATAATGTTCAAATTAAGCTAGCGAAAGCTCTAGCCGGCCAATTAATATCTAGTGGTCGCTCAAGAGCTTCGAAATTTCCAATTGTCGCGAATTTTTTTCTCTTCTCACTAAGAAATTTAACACTTTGTGAAATTTTCATACCAATTAATGCTTTTTTTCTTTAGAAACAGTTTTTTAATTTACCTCACACTTCTAATCCGATAAAACGGGGGACCCATCATTTCGTTTACGGACAAGAGCTTTAAAGAATTACTTTATGAGAACATAAATGATGATTCTTGGGTTAGTAATGTGAGCCAACTTTGAAAAATCTGTTTCCAAACAAAAACGATTAATTGTTTTGAAATCTTGACAAATCATCAAATTTATGAGTGAGATGAATAAAAAAGAAGAATAAATAAGAAGTTAATTAGATGTTAAGAAAAAGGAAAAAAAGAGCTGAAATTTGGGCCACCCTAATATATATGCATATATATATATATATATATATGCATGTATGCATGTATGTATATGAGGTATTCCACGTGAAGCCGGTGGACTTTTTCCCTGACCCCCGCCAATTCGATTTTTTTAATCTGATTCTATTGACTGTAAAAGACAACCTGATTTGTTTTACATTTTTCGAAACAACCCTGAGACAAAAAAAATGTTCTCCCGAAAAAAAACGCCCCTATTTAAAAATCTGAAAAATTTTCCAAAAATGCGTGATTATATGTAAAAAAAATTCAAGCTATCACCCGCAGTGGAAGTATGATTTTTTCTGTGCTTTCTGAGCGATAACGTTTTAAAAAATCCGAAAAATTGACTGCTAACTGTTCAAGATCCATGAATGTGATTCGGTTATGCAAAAATGGTCAAAAAAATTAATTGTGGGTATCGAAATATTTAAGTATCCGCCCAAAGTAAGCGGTTCTTGAATTTTTTCGGATTTTTTAAATCGTTTATCGCTCAGAAAGCACAGAAAAAATCATACTTCCACTGCGGGTGATAGCTTGAAAATGTTTACATATAATCACGCGTTTTTGAGAATTTTTTCAGATGTTTAATTCGGGGCGTATTTTGCGGAGAAATTTTTTTTTGACTAAGGGTTGTTTCGAAAAATGTGAAAAAAATCAGCGTGTCTTTTAGAGCCAATGGAATCAGATTAAAAAAAAAAATTAATCGAATTGGCGGGGGTCAGGGAAAAGGTCCACCGGATTCACGTGGAATACCTTATATATATATATATATATACCCTGATTTTTTTCACATTTTTCGAAACTCAAAACGAAACGAAATATATATATATATATATATATATATATATATATATATATATATATATATATATATATATATATATATATATATATATATATATACAAGACGTACAATTATCATTCCGAGATCCTGTCTTACGTTTCTCGGTGACGGTCATCCTGTCAATTCCCGCTGGACTATCCGGATGTATCTCCAGCCCGAATAAATGAAGCAGCTCGTTTGATCTAAAATCTAAATAGTAAAAAAAAAAACCCCATCACCGGCGCGTAGCCGATCTTGATGCCACGAAAATTATATTTCCAGACACCCCTACCCACCCTCTCGCCCCTGCGAATCTTATACGAGAAGACAAAGTTGTTTAGCATCGATTCGCCTGCGGGTGCGGCTGAGAGGCCTCGTAAACGGGTAATTATCGTGAAACGAGTATGGCTTGTAGATTCTATCGTACAGCCTAGTCGTTACGACACTTTAGAGCGAAACTTATAACCGATGTGTAACGAGAGTGTCCGTCGGCTCGCCGATGGCGACGATTTCGGCACAAGCTCAAGATGCCTCGTTTAAATAATGCAAAAAAGCTCGGGGCAATCGTTACGGGGGACTTGTTTTCAGCCCGATACACATCAGGAGGGCGTACGTAGGAACGGGAGAGTGTGACGAGAAGAAGAAGAAAAAAAAGGAAAGACACGTATACGTATATTGTATCGGAGATTCTCGTGGACAAGACGATGGATCGCGATGATGCTGACTTCTTGTCTTTCATACTAGGTAAATTAGTTGCTTGAACGGACAGCCGCCTTGCGCTCTCGATGGGGACACGAGACATGTCTTCCGTAATACACGGGGACCGGGCCGCGGATTCTCATCTTGATCGTCTTCGTGTGTAATGATCTTATTAATATTGATGAACCAGTTGCAGTCCGTAGACTCGCGATAATTTGTTGGGGCCACGGGAAGGCGTGACTTTAAACGGTGCGTTGAAATAGAGAGAGAGAGGGAGAGAGAAAGAGAGAGAGAGAGGGCGAGACCACGTGTATAATTATTAACCACCGGTTGCGCTGGGAACCGCATGTGTATATAGCACCCATGTGGGGGCACAGATAGGAGACCAGCATCAGGCAGAAGTCCCGTCCACCAATATTCTCTCGGGCGTGAAGATTTCCGCGCCTCGATACAACGGCCCCGAAATTGTGACGTTTTTCACCCTACTCGTTCACGGCTGTTATATAATTGTCCATGCGAATTTAACGGAGACTTTGTCCTTGGAGTGCCATATTTCAGGTGTTCACATTTTATTTTTTTTAAAGGAAACGAGTAAAGCTTTTTGAGTGCGGTTTTTTTCTTGCTTTTATTCATGGTATACAGAACGTTAAAAAAAATGTTTTTTGAAAAAAAAAACCAAAATGGCGGCCGTCGCAGCTCCGCGAAAACAGGTCCTCAAATCGCGGGAGGTAAACGGCTGACATCACTGCCCCCTCTTTGTTGATCTGAAACACAAATTCAAAGCATATTATCAATCTGTGACCCTTTGGTCATGGAATGACGGATGGGTTTTTCGTTTAGTACAAATTTCGGAAAATGGCGGCAATTTAAAAAAAAATCGAATTTTCGCGTTTTTTTTCGCATAAAAAGATAAATGATCAATGCAAAAATGTATCTATCGAAAAAAACGATCGGTCATTCCGTGAAGACATATTTTCTGAGTATGCTCTCCAAATTTCAGGTCGATATGTTAATTACAGCGGTCAGAAGAATGTCAGCCATTTTTAAAAACGTGTTTTCGAGAAAAACGCGTTTAAAGTTTTGTAATGTGTTTACACAAATGTGTTTATAATTGAGCCGCTAACATCTCCCGCCGATTTCAAGGACAAAGTCTCTCTTAAGGGTTATTAATTGTTATATACAGTCAGGAGGCCCAAAACGATCGATTTTTCAAGAATTTTTCGCGAGAAGACATTTAAACCCATTAAGGCAAAAATTTGTACACATATTATGGTAACTTTTAACTGTATTTTAACATTTTTTATTTGTAAAAATAATCATCTTGAAAGCTGCTGGTCTCCGGGAGCACCTCTAAAAAAAGGCGTCGTGCGGTGAGCACGATATCTCTGGACTGGATCATCTAAAATGAAAAAACCAAAAATATTTCGTTAACCTTTTGAAACAGAGTGACATACTGGTATGTCACCTACTTCCACTCTGTTTTTCTTGAATAAAATTTTTTTTTAGCGCATAACGACGAATGTAAATGTACATTTAGGATGTTAGGAGATCAATTGTTACTACAATATCACTATTAAGGACTTATGTTGCACTTAGTGGATGTTGATCATCACTACAGCACAAAAAAACCCTTTTTTTAGACAATAAATGTAATTGTGCCTAATCTGGCAGGTAAACCATACACAAAAAATGAATTCAGAGACGTTTTTGGGGTTGCCGATTGCGAATTCGAGCTCAAAATCCAGAAATGCAAAATGGCGAATCCAATATGGCGGACCAAAACCGGAGATTTTACTGGAATTACTAAAACATCGGAGTTGCTCAATATGTTGATTCTGTTATACTGCATTTCTAATAGAATTACGCTTTTAGCATTACCCGGAGCTAACGGCGAGTTTCTAAATCCTTACTTTTTTTCTTTATTTTTTTACTTTTTTATTTTATGTATTTTTTATATTATATATTATTATAATATATTATAAAAATATATTTACATATGAATTATAATATATAAATAATTTTATATATTATTATAACCCAAACAAACAATTTTTGCATTTGTGGTCCGCCATATCGGATCCGCCATCTTGAATTTTCAAATTTACAGTGCAGATGTGTAATCAGCGTCCCCGAAAACCCCCGAGTACCAACTTTCGCTTTCATCAAACGATTTTTGCATTTATGGTCCACTATATTGGATCCGCCATCTTGAATGTTCACATTTTGAGTGCAGATTTGTAATCAGCGACCCCGAAAACCTCCGAGTACAAAGTTTTGAGCTGATTGCACGTAAGGAAAAATGTATGCTACAAATGGTTAATATAATGGATTATCTTGTAATTGATCGAAGGAATAAGCAAAATAGTAATTATTGACAAAATGGCGGCTTCTCGAAAAAAAATCGATTCTCGACAAAAATGTAGGCCTTAAATTGTTTATAAAATGGAAAATATTTTTCGGTGACCAAAAACCTTCGATTAATTACTAAAAAATACACTTGAAAAGACTGTGTTGAAATTTTAGACTGAACCGAGACTGTTTCCGAGAAAACTTGCTCACCGACTTTAAAAACACAGTTTTGAGAAAAACGCGTTCAAAGTTTCGAAAGCTCTTTCGAACGCTCTGACACGTCATTACAAATGTGCGTGTAACTTCGAGAATATTCGCCGGATTGACAAGAAATTTGTTGTGTGTGTGTACTTAAATATATGTACATTACGATTTTTTTAAATCGATTTTTCGAAAATTTTAACTGTATATAACCCCTTAAGATCGGTCGAGTGGCCTTAAGGGGGGACCTTTAAATGAGGAAATATCACTGGTTTTCAAGATTTTTTTTTAAATTTAGATTTCTTTATCATTTTTTAGACTTGCGGTATGTTTTGTTACTACTTTTGGCTGTTACATTGTATTTTTTTCTTTATTAAAGGGCTGTACCAGTGTGAACGCTGAAAATTTGGGTGATTTTCGGGTATTTTATTGGAAGAAATGTACTCAATTAAATGTTTCGGAAAATTAAGAATATATTTGGCTATGTTTGACCTATATTACATAATTTTTTCATCGAAAAATTTTGAGATCCAAGCGACTTGTGTCCTGCCCTCAGAGGCGCCAAAAAAAAAGTTCCTCCACCACTGACATGATTCCGGCTGATTGAGTAGCTGAAACCGAAAAAGGAAAAAATGTCGTTAAACTGGAAGGTATTTCCTGTACAATGACGTAGGATTTTCGGAAAATATCAAAATCTAACAAAATGGCGTAGTTGTGAATAAAAGTCTGTTTTCTTGCCTATAAAATGGTCGTTTTTTTTTCAATGCCAAATCGTCAATTTTCATCCAATCAAAAATATCCTACGTCATTGTAGAGTAAATATATTCAAGAGTATTCAGATCAAATTTCAAGAGAATGGGATAATTGCTCTTTGAGTTACAATGTCAGCAAATTTGAAAAATCTCATTTCCAGAAAAACGCGTTTAAAGATTTAACTATCGATTTTTGCAAGACAAAATCGATATAAATGATAATGATCAGGTTGTCAGGTGACACGTAGCGTCGGCGGAATTAATCTGAAAAAAAAACCACGGAGATTTTTCTTTCATTGACACCCATACGCAGAAAATGAACCAAGAGAAAGTGAGACATGTTGAAAATCGATCGATCCGCCAAAAAAATCCCCATCTTCGTCATTGACCGATGAAACCCTCACCCGCCTCGTCTCGTCGGATACGTGCTACCCAACGATGGCGATGACAATGAGTGAATAAAACAACAGCGGATGTAAGCCCCGCAAAGTCCGACGATCGCAAAGTCGACTGTGCGGTAACTGTTACGTCGTTACACAGAAATATGGAACACCGAGGCGAGTCTTTCGCATCAAAAGCCTGCTCTCGTGGTAATTAGGGGAGGCTCCGAGACAGAGCGAAAAGCTCTTTTTCGCCCCAGAGAGCGAGCGCAGTCGCTGCGCGCAGCTTTAATAATAAACAGTCCGGGTCTCATTAGCCAGGGCGGTGGTGCGATAGCGGCAACGACCCTATGGCTTTGCCCGAAAAGTTCTCCTGTAACGCACCACGTTGTGAAACTATAGAGAGAGAGAGAGAGAGGGAGAGAGAGAGAGAGAGAGAGAGAGAGAGAGAGAGAGAAAGCATGAAGAGCGCGGACGCTGTTTGGGCACATCGAGGCTCCAGATTAAATGGGTTTTCCTGGAATCCGCTGAGTAAATTCAACAAAGTGCGGGTGAAAGGAATCGCGCACGAGCGAAGAGAGCGGAGCACCATGCTCTCTCGAATATGCCAACGGTTAGTTTCATTTCGCGATATTCCAGGTCTCCCACTCAAATATATATACATATATATATATATATATATATATATATATATATATATATATATATATATATATATATATATATATATATATATATACATATATATAGGGTGTCCTGTAATTGATGGATAATACTGCATCTGTCGATAGGTCAGATCATGTCCTAGAATATGCTGGAATTTCAGTTTAGTAAAAATCCCACGGTTTCAGAGATTTTGGGCTTTATATCATTTTTTTTTAAATCATCTGCTTTTGGTTTTTCGCATGCCATTTCTACAAATGATATAAATCGCCAATAACTGATCAACTTTTAAAAGTAATTAGCACGATATGCGTCGTACATTTTTTTTTCCACCGCAGGCTATCAGTCAGATGTTCGAATTGGATTGTACACTGAAAAAAAAATTCGTTCATCTAAACAAAATTCAGTTGGTTTAACAAAATGTATCTTTAAATACGTTCAACTTGATTTTTGATTACCATAAGAAACGTTTTGTTAATCCAACTGATAGTTTTAGTGGTGTGAACTGTAGCTTGTTTAGCATCTCTGAGCAACTGTTAAAACAACAAAATTTCGAGACAACAAAATGCATTTTCACATTCAACGATTTCTTTTTCTCAGTGTATGAAAATTCTGCATAAGATCCTTTTTCATAAAGTTTCCTTAACATTTAAGGTTAAAAAGAAGACTTTTCTAGATAAAACAAATAACAAGGAGTATTTTTTTAACCGGGCCAAAAAAATTATCATTTGTAGAAATGGCATGCGTAAAACCAAAAGCAGGTGATTTTTATCTCAAAAAACATTTTTTTTTCAGAAAATAACATAAAGCCCAAAATCTCGAAAACCGTGGGACTTTTACTAAACTGAAATTCCAGCATATTGTAGGACATGATCTGACCTATCGACAGTTCCAGGATTATCGATTTATAACAGGACACCTTGTATGTATCTAAATATATATATATGTGTGTGTGTGTGTGTGTGTGTGTGTGTGTGTGTGCGGGTGTGTGTGTGTGAAAATCATTCATATTGTTTTCGAACGTTTCGTAACTGTTGTGTGATCGACTCCTAATAATTCTGCAAGTTCAGCTAGCGTCTGACATGAGTCTTTATGAAGTAATGCCTCCAATTAAACACGTCAAAATCATCATTTTTGAAGCGTCTGAAGCAATCTCGGCTTCCCAGGTAGGGAATGAAAAGGCTGACGATGGAAACAAACTTGTGCGAGCCTTGTTTCACCGAGCCCGAGTGAGACAGACCTGGGCCAGGTTTCATTGCATCGTTTGAAGCAGCCTGGAACCAAGACTGGCTGCTTAGCCTAAACTCAGGGTTATTTCAAGCTTTATTCAGCCAGTGAATTTTAAGGCTAAAAAATCAAGGCTGGATGCAGGCTTGTTTCAGGTTGTCATAAAATAAAATAAATTTTAAATAATGTCTTTTGTACTTTTATGAAAAAAAAAATTAGCAATAAATTTGTCGGGTGCGAAGGCACGAAAAACGAAAGCGAAGGAGGCAGCTCAGAACATTTAAACATATTCTCTTATCGATATTTATGAGGTACACAAAAAAGTTTTTTTCTCGTCACATACACATTTCGTATATACTCACTCTCTGGGGTTTGCGTCCACTCTGTGTATTACGTGTCCCATAAACAATAAATAAAATAAAGTATTGTGTTTAAAATATTTTATATATATTTTATAACAAATAATATAATGAATAATAAATATATATAATAAATCAAATGAATTCTTTACAAATTTATTAAATTTATCCCAATGTAGAATATAGAAAACTAAAAAACAGGCCTCATATAGCCTCGAGAAGAGTTTGGGATAAGCCTGGTCATGAATGCTCGTGAAGGCTTCATTAAGGCTCGTTTTGAACCTTGTTGTTTCGTCGTTTCAGGCTTAGTACAGGCTTTTCTACCAGCCTTTGGTCAAGCCTGTGTGCAACAGCCTGAAACCGCGGTATCATTCAGGGGTTCAGCTAGGCCTGAAATCAGGCTGGTGCTCAGCCTGAATAAAAAAATGTGAGTCTTGTTTCAGAGCTTGGCGAGCCCTTTTTTCATCGCCAATTCCTACCTGGGATGTTCTTTCCGATAGAACATGGTCGCCGTGAGTCTCAACAAGAATTCTGTGTGTTGCGGCCACAGATTTTCAAGTCAAATTTCATTGACATCGAAGAGATGGACCTCGCGACTTTTCCTTGAGAGCGGAATTTTCATTCTGTCAACTGGGTATCGAAAAAAAATGTCGAAGTTTTCCTTCTGTCCGAGCTGTTCACTGGTAGTCTCCCTTGAGGTGGGGCCGGGTTGAAATTCCGAACGTTGAATGATCAGAATGCTCAAAACTCCGAAAGAATACTACCCCGAAAGATCGAAACTCCGAAATAATTTTACCCGAAAGACCAAAACTCCGAAAATCTGAACGGGACCGGGCTGAAATTCCAAACGTTGAATGATCGGAACGCTCAAAACTCCGAAAATATACTACCCCGAAAGATCAAAACTCCGATATAATTTTACACGAAAGACCAAAACTCCGAAAACCTGAACACCGCCAAAATAATTCGACTATGGAACTTTTAAAAGTTTCAAAATTTTCAATAAATCGACGAATTATTTAAAGAATTTTTTTTGATCTAGAAGTGATTTTACGTCAATTTCGAAATTTGTAAACTATGTAAACTAATTTACAGTTGACTGTAAATTATATAGAACGTATAACATTGTCTAGACAAATTTCAAAATTGACGCAAAATCACTTCTTAATAAGAAAAAAATCTTGAAATAATTCATCGATTTATTGAAGAATTTGAAACTTTTAGAACTTCCATAGCCGAATTATTTTGACGGTGTTAAGATTTTCGGAGTATTGGTCTTTCGTCTAAAATTCTTTCGGAGTTTTGATCTTTCGGGGTTGAGCGTTCTGACCATTCAAAGTTCGGAATTTCAACCCGGCCCCATCTTGAATTTCGGAACATCAAAATTCGGAATTTCAAACCGTCGGAGCATTCAAAGTTCGGAATTTCAACCCGACCCCCTTGAGGTGATTTCTCCATTGTGACAATTTTCGCCGTAAATGTATCAACTGAATCGTCGATGAATATTTCTACCGTAGAATTGGCATTGATTGGCCCTGATCGTCACCCCAATTTTCCTGATGTCTGCTCATACGATAATGTTTCCAAACACACTTGCTCACGGTCGCAAAATACGATCTATACGGTATTTTCGATTGAATTATCCTAATAGTATAAACGGGGGACTATCAGTGACAATAGATCGTAAATACGAAGCGGGGGTTGTCCCTTGGCGTATACGAAACGCGAACGAAAGAGAGGCCGCGGTTTGGCCGCGCGTGTCGGTTTACGCCAATGAGTCACGTACGAGAATCCACTTATTTGAGCAAGGGGTTCACTCCTATATAGCCGAGAGTTAATCGCCCCCACACCTACCCTCGTATTACGAGGGAACGTGCATTCGTAATGTCTCGCGAGTCTCGTACGCGGAATAACATCATTTTATAGTCACTCAAATGCACGATGTGACGAAGCTCGGCCGATCCATCATCTCTGAATCCAAAAGCAACGTTTTTATTGGCCAGCCCACCATTGAAGAATGGATCAATGGACGCAGGTGGTATCATTTTTTATCAAAAGTATATCATTTGTAGCATTTTAAATAAATAAATTTAATAATTTAGAAATCCCTTAAGGGGTATTCTCACTTTAGACGCTAAAAAAGGCTATTTTCATTATTTTTTTTAAAGGTTTATATTATAGATATTGACATGAAAGTTATTAAACTTAATAAATACACTTTCGAAATACATTTTTTATTTATTTATTTAAGTCACCATTTATAGACCAAAGTGGTAGTTCAAAAAATGTCCTAAAAAAATTGCAGGTCTACGCTGTTGATGAAATCTCGGAGATGGATCATCCCAAACAGAAAAATCAAGCGGTTTTAGATTCAATATGTTAACGGCTATAGCGCATATCATACGATTCTTGATATATGCAAAAATAACAAAATGGCAGATATTTTTCGAAAAACAAAAAAAACGTTTTTTTCACCGTTTTTGGCAAAAAAAGAATAGTAAATGTCAAAATTTGAAAACAATCCTCGATATGCGCTATAGCTATAGTTGTAAAGAATATGTGGTGAAAATTTCATAAGGTTCGGTTCAGTAGTTTCGAAGATTTTATCAACAAGCCGTCGAAAAACGTTGTTTTGAGAAAAACGCGTTTAAAGTTTGTTTGGGTTACATAAATACATTAAAAAAAAATGTTTTAATGTATTTCGAAAGTGTATTTATTAAGTGTAGCAACTTTTATATCAATATCTATAATGTAAACCTATCAAAAAATCATGAAAATAGCCTTTTTTAGCGTCTAAAGTGAGGAGACCCCTTAAGAGAGGATACCAGGGTGACGGGCCTAACAAAAGCTCGTCTTTCCAAATTTTTTTGTCCACGAGATTGTTTAATTCGGATTTGGAAATGAAGCATGTTATTAAGCATACATTGAACTTGATTTGTGTAAATTTTTATTGAAAAAAAAATCGACAACGTCATCGAGGTATAATAGAGCCTCTATAAAAATGTGGTCTAGCGGCCGGATTGACAACTCGACAATGATTGGTCTGAAACACAAAAATAAAAAAGTTTGTTAATCTATAAAAATGTAGTTCTCGTTGCACGTATCCGTTTTTCGAAAGATAAAAAAATGCACAAAATTACGGGTGTTAAAAAAGGGATAAAGTTCAGAAAAGGGCATACCTCCCATTAATTTGGAATTTTGTGTACCCGAGGATTTTTACTCGTTGATCACGAATATGATAGGGAAAATACCCGCAAATTTGATTTTCGAGGTCAAAACTCACAAAAACTGCCTTTTAGTTCTTCTTAACTTCTTCTTAACTTCAGTTCTTAACTTCAGTAAGGCGCCACAGTGGCGCCTTACTGAAGTTTAACTTTAAATCAATCTTGATCCCCTAATTAGAATTAATTTAACCGATGTTTTTGGAAATAAAAGGGATAAGGATCCGACACCCCCCCCCCCCCCCTCGAGCAGAAATTTTGCACAAACCTTCCTTTTAATATTTTGAGACAACCCCTAAAGGGATTTTTGGCGACGCGCAATAGTTTTTGCGTTTGGGTTTGGGTTTGCTTGGGCTTATG
Organism: Ophion ellenae; assembly: GCA_963210295.1. Taxonomy (NCBI): domain Eukaryota; kingdom Metazoa; phylum Arthropoda; class Insecta; order Hymenoptera; family Ichneumonidae; genus Ophion; species Ophion ellenae. The sequence goes on from OY723395.1 coordinate 26,281,750, forward strand.
TAGGCTTGTTTGTCTTTGTTTGGGATTGTTTGTTTAGACAAAACGGAGAGCGCGTAAACATATATAGGTATGAACGGAGACGTGGCAGATATAGATACAGTCAACGCGTGTTGGAAAAAAAAACTTTTAAATTCAATATCTCGAAAACTATTGCGAGTCGCCAACAATCCCTTTACGGGTTATCTTAAAATATTAAAAGGAAGGATTGTGCAAAATTTCAGCTCGATTGGAGGAAGAGGGGGTTTCGGAATCTCACCCTTAAAACAAAAACCAAAAAATTTTCTATCTCGAAAACCATTGCGAGTCGCCAAACATCCCTTTACGCGTTGTCTTAAAATAAAAAAATAAAAATTTGTGCGAAATTTCATCTCGATCGGGGGGGGGGGGGGGGGGGCGGAACCTCCCATGTAGAGATTGACCGTTGGGCCTGAGACGGGCCTTCACAGTTAGCCTTTCTAGAATATTGGGCCGTGAGCATTTACCAATGAGGTGGCTTTGTAGAAATAATAAGAACGGCCCGAAATCGGCCAACAGAGCCAACAATTATTGGGCCAATGATTTAATTCATTGCATCACCAATGTTGGTGATTGCACTTGACCGTATGTGGGCCCTCTTAAAGGGCCTATGTAGAAATTGACCACTGGCTCTATGATGGGCCTTCACAGTTGGTCTATCTAGAAGTTAGTCTATCTAGAATATTGGGCCGCGAGTTTGTTTGGGTTTGTTTGGGTACGTGATAAATATTCAACCTATATCGGGCCAAGATTGGCCCGAGATTGGTCCTTATGGATACATATTTCATGGAATAACCTTGAAATAAATTGTGATTTGCGTATATGACAGGTTTCAAAATTGGCATATTTTACTTACTTATGTGGGTTATTCACAAATGCCAATAATAGGCCAAGACTTTATTACAAAAACTGAACTACACAATATAGACGATTAATATATGACGTGCCAGTTATTTGCCTATTCTGGCACAATATACAGATAATGAATAACCCAAGGCTTATATAAAATAAAAGCAGGTATGGTCTGACCTACTTAGCCACTAAAGAGCTTAGATTAATTAAATGTAATTTCCAGTATTTTAGCATTGCCAGTTTTAAAATTGGCAAATTTCGACGAACTATCACGGCTGTTTATTGGTTTCAACAGATGGGCTCGGATAGGTTTCAGTAATGGGCTGATATTGTGCCAGTTCTCAATTTATAACGGAACAATAATGGGCCAATGTAATTGGCAGTACTTCAGCATCTCCAGTTTAAAAATTGGCAAATATTGTTTATCTATCATGACTGTTTAATGAATTTTAAAGATGGGCCATGATAGGTTTTAACTATGGGCCGATATTGTGTCGGTTTTCAATTTAGAACGAGACAATAATGAGCCAATGTAATAGACAGTATTTTAGGATTGCCAGCTTCAGGATTGGCAAATTTAGTTTAACTATCACTCCTGTTTATTGGTTTTGAAAAATGGGCCAGGATAATCTTTAGTAATGGGCCGATATTGTGCCGGTTCTCAATTTATAACTGGACAATAATGGGCCAATGGAATTGTCAGTATTTTGGTATCCCCAGTTTTTAAATTGGCAAATTCAGTTTAAATATCACGGCTGTTTATTAGTCTTTAAAGATGGGCCAGGACAGGCTTCAGGGATGGGCCGATATTGTGCCAGTTTTCAGTTTAGAGCGGAACAGTAATGGGCCAATATTATTTCTCTTTTGTTGGCTTATACGATGGTCCCAATATTGACCTGATAGTAACATTGGGCAACTCATGGTAACCTCTACATGGGCTTATGCAATAAAAGTACCAATCTTGACCTTCGTTTGTCGTATGGCGCAAGATCACGGGAGCACTTAATACCTGACACATTCCCGATGCTCGATGGTTGGACGATTTTCTCTCCCTCCCTCTCTCTCTCCCTTTATTGCTCCCTTTTCCTCATCCCCTTGCATCTCTCCCTCACCAAAAAGCCGATAATCGCCACCCCAATGTTACGGGACCCGCAAGGGTCAGACAAACCGCCCCGCCGGGTTGTCGTACGTCGATCGAGAACTCGCAAGCGCCTGTGCGTGTCGAACGTAAGAAAGCAAGCCAGAGGGAGGATCACGTTGCGTAAGAAATTGATGGATGCCGTAGGGTGGTACACACCGTGTATACGGAATTACACGCACTTCCGGTCTGTTTCCGGGGGCGCGCGAAACAACCGCGCGTCTCTCTAATCCCGTCAGCCCGAGCTCGACTGTTCTAAAAGCCTCTCATTCTCGCGTTTATGCCTAACGTTCCATTCGCACGATTCGAACGGCGAGGCACGAAACTTATGGATTGATACGATTTCCTTTTTGCGATAGGGACGTTGTGATTGATCCCGACCCCTCGTTCCTTTTGTAAAAGATTCATCTAGCCCCCCCCCCCCTTCATCTACGAAACGTTAAGGGGGAAGACACCTCCAGGCGAGGAAAAAATTGCTGATTATCACAATTTTTTTAACCCTTCCTTGACACACTGGGTCATCACCCGGACGAATTCGAAATAAAATGCCTACTTGCCTAAAATTGAAAGTTTTCGATAATTTTTTACAACTCAGTTTTGTATTTCCGGAATTTTAATTATGAAGACATATTAAGAAATGTTTAAAGTGAAAGCGGGATTTTTTCAATAAAAACCGAGCGAAGGGTTGTTGAGGGCAGGTGGATGAAGCGCTATCCGGGTCAAAGTGACCCAGTGTGGCTAAGCCGCGGCCAAATGAGGAGCTGGCGAACAAAACCGAACTTGTCCACACTACGTCACATTACATTTTTAAATAATTTTTTTCTATTTATGTGCCTAAAGATTTCCGTTTTCATAAAAAAGGCAGTTTTTGACAAATATTATGGTGTTTAGAGCCGGATTTGATTCGAAATATTTCGGGAGCTAATCAAGGTGTACTTGAAAAACACGAAAAATAAATAGAATTTGACGTGGTGTAGATAAGTCCGGTTTGCTTCGCCAGCTCCTCAAATATAAGTGTGTCAAGGAAGGGTTAAGCGAAGATTTCTTCACCATTTTCGAAACTTAGGCTATGTTTTATTACTACTTTTTGGCTGTCTCGTGCTTTTTTTATCTGAAAAAATTGTGGAGGTATGTTTTTCTAAACGGATTGCGGCGGATGTTGTCAGACTATATTTTTTAGCTATACGTCACGACACTTTTGAAAATGCAGTTTAAAAGACCGTGCCATATCTCTGCCATTTATAAAGATTAATCAACCAAAATACCATGTAACAGCCAAAAAATAGTAATAAAACATACCCTAAGAAATCAAAAATGGTGAAGAAATCTTTTCTCAAAAAAAAATCATGAAAATCGCAAAAATTTTCATCGTCTCCCTTAATTATCTCTCCCCTTAATTACAGGCTTTTAAACGATGGAGAGCGGTGATTAAAAGAAATAGAGTCTTTTCTTTGTACTACCAAAAAGATCCACTATGGGCACATTTTATCCACCCCCATGTGAATATCGAAAAAGTTGCAATGTAATAAAGGCGAAGTCACAAGATGACGTTGAAGTTTGCATCGTTAAAATGCAAGGAAAATAAATTCTTTTCAATGAATCGAATTATTTTTGGCCGATTTAAGCCATGAAAATCACTCAAACGTTTCTACGTATTCTTTTTATTGGAAATTTACGAATTTGTAGGAAGGCTCTGGATGAGGATAAATAAAATATAGGTGATAGAAAAAAAATATCGTTGCATTCCAACGATGCAAACTTCAACGTCATATTACAGGTGGATGAAAGCACGTGATTCTATGCTTTGTAATGTGAATAATACGGAGACGGGACCTGTTTTGATTTACATTGATTGAAGACTCACCTTGATTGAAGATTCAGCTTTGATTGGCTCACCTGGAGAATAATTGGCGGATTTAATTGTCAATAATTGCATTAGATTTCATTAGACATTTGATTGCCTTAATAAGATTGAAGCGTTGTCCACAATCCAAGATTAAATTTATAGAAAAATATATGTTATTGTCTAGACTATACTGATTCTTTACATGTGAAAAAAAATCACCACAAAACACCATAGATAAAGAATAGTTTGATGTATATCATTTTCGTGCGGTATCGTATTATTCCAGATCGGCGAGATGTTCGCGCTACGAGTGATATCTTGTAGGCTATTTGGTTATTTGGCACCAAAATAAACCGTTTCTAACAACGGATTAATATTTAGAAGAAAACGTCCATCTTTTGTTGGGGTCTTTCGATAGTTTTTTGACCGTTTGATGAAAGATTACGAATCTTGGGTGGCCAACAGAGAGCATTGCTGCCAACCTCAATGTCCGCGAAGTTGCCGTATTTCGGCAACACTTAATATCAATGAATGGTAATAATAAATAATCTCGTGACATAAATATAAATAAGCATCATTACAAATGACTCAACATTTCATTCTGAGTTGTCTAAAACATTCACTGACGCAATTTTTTCATGATAATCATCGATATTGTTATACTTTTCCAAGTTGCCAGTAACACAAAAGTTTTTCTCATTCACGTAATACAAATATAAAAATGCATAATTTTGCCCTTTGATTGTATATTTCATGAAACATTAGCATCTCCGGAACAGATCTATCCTCGTATGCGTTTTTTTGTGAGGTTTAATGAAAAAGAAACATTCATAAACCGTCATTTGACTCTAGGGGGGCAGTAGTTATGATTTCAAAAAAATGTTTTTTTGACGCAGCCTTCTCAATTTAGGCGATGACAAAATTTCATTCTGAATTGTACGAAACATTCGCTGACGTATTTTTTTCATAATAATCATCGATAATGTTATATACTTTTTCATGTCGGTAGTAGCACAAAGTTTTTTTTTATTCACGTCATCAAAACATAAAAATGCATAAAGTTGCCCTTTAATTATACAATTTATGAAAAATTAGCATCTGCATTGTGTTGAAGTGATTGAAAAGAATTCCAACGTCCTTAAGGGGAGATATACACCTAAGAGCCGGAAAAAGTCATTTTTGTGAACTTTTTCAGTGAAAACTATTTGAAATTTCGGATTAGGGTTTTAATTATCTAAAAGTATATAAATTCAAAAATATGTTCAATTTTCTTTATTTAAAAATATCAAAAATATACAAGGATATTGTATGATCCTTGGAGCGTCGTGAAAAAATCTGCGTATACGGTACCCACTGGCGTTTCTTCAAAAATCATCTGAAAAAAAAACCAAAAAGATTATTAAATTAGATACTATAATCTAGTACTTGTCATAGCCGATTTTGAAAATATCGATTTATGACAAAATGGCGGACGTTTGAACATAAATAGTGATTTTTGGGCCAAAAATTAGTTATTATTTTGCCTATAAAACAAAAACTAAGTAACGCGAAGAAAAAAATTCTATGACAAGTACTAGATAATGGTGTATAGAATAACCCCAAAAAACCTCAAGGCAATCGGTTCATTGGTTTTCGAGAAATTTTGGGTACCGATTTGAAAAGCGTGGTTTTGAGAAAAACGCGTTTGAAAATTTGGGAATGAATAAATCATGAAGTTTGTCAACTTACATGGAATCATCGATACCAGGCCCATAGTGTAGGTCTTCTACGGTCGACGGAATGTAGGTGTAAATGTAGGTGAATCTAGATGTATATCTCGCCTTAATCTAGAAAATTATTTATTCTCGCGCTAAATCAGCTGACTCTTGATCCCTTCAGCTATAGTAGCCAGCAGCCTTGCTCATACTGTCGAAAGTCGATACAATTTCCGATATTTATCCCTTCCGGCAGTGTTGAAAATTGAGCGCAACATAAATGAAGGATCGACCGTCGGGCTGATTAGATTCGCTATTTATCCGCGCTGTATAGCTCACAGCAAACATAGACGCCGCAAACTATAGCTCGGCGCGGACTTTCCTACCCCCGGAGTTCGTCGCAGCTTCGAGCAAGCCACAATTCCAGATCCTAGACTGCACACGGTGAATGCGGGGGCGGTCGAAATAGCGGGGAAAACCTGTGGGATCCGGAGAGTTTAAGCTCTCGACAGCTAAGGTCTGTCCAGACTAGGAGGTATAATTGGACGAACAACAAGATTCTGGTGATCCCCTCACTGCAAATCCGGCCGTATAGTGCTCGTCCTCCGGTGAACTCGTCCCTCATCGCTGTCCCTCCCAAGCCTTGGCAATCTATACAACGCACCCGAGCTCCCTAACAAACAGCCAGGAACCAACGGTACGATCGGAGAACGACAAAATGCGTCTTGACGCCGAAGGATAGCAACGACCAACAAAGCGATCTATCGGACTAAATTGGGGAGTGCACAAATAACAAGTGCTAATTTGAGGCCTTAGACCACAGTAACGGGTATAAAATCATGTGCGAATTTAACCATTTTTTTCGTATGAAAATGTGATTCACTCATTAAATTAATTACACATCTATTTAGTATGAATATCAAGCTGTTAGAAAAAATATATAAATTTTTTCGATGTACAAAATGGCCGAATACTCGAAACTTCTCGAAACAGCTTTTTTCCAATTTGCGTGACAAATAACTTCAAAAATTTTCACTCGATTTACTTCAAATTTAAAAGTTATGTTCCTAATTGCATTTCGCAGAGAAGTACGTACGGAATTTCTGATTAATCGAAAACTTTTCATTTTATGAGCAGTTTATGAGCAGTTATTACGAAATTTTTCACTGAAAATTCATTTCTCAACTTCAAATACCTACAACTTTTGAATAAAACAATATTTTTTAAATTCCGTACGTGCTTCTTTAGGCATTCTAATGTAGATTGACGAGAATTTTTGTTTTTGTTCTAGGTAAAAAATAGTGGATGCTAAATGTCACGCCGCGGAGCGCCTAAGAAAAAAAGATAACAAAAGAAATTATTGGTAGTCGGCCATTTTGTACCTCGAAAAAAAAATTCTAACAGCTTGATATTCATACTAAATAGATGTGTGATTAATTTTATGAGTGAATCACTTTTTTATATGAAAAAAAAATTGTTAAATTCGCACATGATTTTATACCCGTTAGTGTGGCCTAAGGCCTTGAGGGGTCTTCTCACTTTAGACCCTAAAAAAGGCTATTTTCATTTATTTTTATGGTAGATTCATATTACAGATATTCATATAAAAGTTGTGACACTTAATAAATACACTTTCGAAATGCATTTAAAATTGTTTTTTTTTTAACGAATTTATGTAACGCAAACAAACTTTAAACGCGTTTTTCTCGAAATACCGTTTTTCGACGGCTCGTTGATAAAATCTTTGAAACTACTGCACCGAGCCTTATGAAATTCCTCCACATATTCTTTACAACTATAGCTGTAGCGCATATCAAGAATTTTTTTATATTTTAATATTTACTATTTTTTGCCAAAAACGATTTTAAAAAACACGTTTTTTTTGTTTTTTTTTTTCGAATAATGTTCGACATTTTGTTATTTTTGCAAATATCAAAAATGGTATGATGTGCACTATAGCCATTAACATACTGAATCTAAAACCGTTTGATTTTTTTTGTTTCGAATGATCCATCTCCGTGATTTCATCAACAGCGCAGACCTACATTTTTTTAGGACATTTTTTAACTACCATTTTCGTCTATAAACCGTGACTTAAATAAATAGAATTTAAAAAAATGTATTTCGGAAGTGTATTTATTGAGTGTGATAACTTTTATATCAATATCTATAATATAAAACTATCAAAAAAATTCATGAAAATAGCCTTTTTAGCGTCTAAAGTGAGAAAACCCCTTAATTGCTCGACGGGTCTTCATTAGCTTCGGGCCCAAAAAATAGGTCGATTTTCAATATTTTTTTTCTCGTGAAAGCTTTGGCATCACGAGACCGGTAATTTACGCAGAGTTGACTCATGGTCTTTGCAAGTTTAGGTTTTCATTGGATGATATTGTTAAACAATCGAGTTATTATTATTTAAACAAAGTACCGCCGTTGCTGCATGGCCGATCTGTGTAGATGATTCTGGCAACTAGTCATCTGAAGTGATAAATAAAAAATGTACTTTCGGTATAATAATTAAGGATATATTTCCCGTACATCCCCTACTAACAGTGAGTTATAGCGAGAACTTTGAGTACTTTGCGATGATATTGAATTTTTTTAAATCCATCACATTGGAGATGCTAAAAAAATTAATTTCCGGTAATAATAATGCGAAAAAGATATAAGTAAATTGTTAAAAAAAAAATTGTTCAACAAATGTCCGGTGAACTACTATTTTTATATTATAAAATGAATTCGTAGATTTTTCTGAATAGGTACGAATTTTTTTAGAATTTTCTTTCTATTTTCATTTTAATTTCTTTATTTTTAGAAAATGGATGAAGAGTCACAAATTTTCAATATATTTTCGGAGCAATGTTCCATATTAAATCCAAGAAGTGTCCGGATTATAGAACGAACAGTGTCATAGGTACAGCCTCTGAAAAATTCAAAAAACGGGATTTTCGCAATAGAGAAAATTCTTCAACAATTCATATGTATTCAGAAAAATATCATAATTCATTTAATGTCACAAAAAATCAAGTTTACCGGAGATTTTTTTAACAAATTTTCGTTTAAACAATTTTTTTGTTGGCATTCTCATTATACAAAACCAATGTTCTTAACATCTTCAATACGGTTGATTTTTCCCGATTTTAATGTTATCGCAAAATACTCAAATTTCTTACCGAAACTCACTTTTGGTAGGGAATATACGGGCAATACATCCTTAAGGGAGGTTTCTACTTTGTTAGGTCAAAGAATGTTCGATTTTTCACTCATTTTTGTGCGAACAATATTAAATATTGTTTATGCTTTTCAAATGTTAAATTTTGAAAATTACGAGAATTACAAGCTGTGGAAAAAGTTTGACTATCGACCAAAAAAACAACTTCAATTATTCATCATCAACGAATAGATGAACATATTTTCAAAAATCGACAGGTTACACAAGATAGAAAATGTTATAAACTATGCTCTGTTCGAATTCCAAGTGAATCGGACGAGTAGATCTTGAGCCACGACTTACACCGTTTCATAAAACATAGTTACGAGAAAACCGAAAGAAGAGGTCAATCGCAACAGGGTGATTTGTCGTAGCAAAGTGGGCGACCTCACCCTTCAAAAAAATCGTCACAAGTCCGTCAATTTTTTTTATGTCCAAAGAATCTTTGTTCCAAATGAAAATTAAGATCCTTGGCTGCAGACTACGCAATAAAATCGTATTTTTTTAATGATTCAAGCTAATGCAAACCCCTTAGGGGTTAACTGAAGCTGTTCGAGCCTCAATCAATCTTCGCTCCAGCGATTACTTCAAAATCTTCCTCCACACATTTACATTTGCCAGGCGAACTCTAATGGGATGAGCGACATGCAGCACATGTTACCCAATGCAGAGACATGCACAGATGAAGTAAGCCATATCGCGTCGTCCCACAGTGAATATTGTATACACAGTATAAACCTCTATGAGCAAACCTTTGCCATACGGTCGGTAAAGTGGAAAATGCATATAAAGGGTGTCCTGCTATGAATGGATAATCCTGCAACTGTCGATAGGTCAGATCATGTCCTACTATATGCTGAAATTTCAGTTTACTAAAAGACCTACGGTTTTCGAAATAAAAAAAAATGCATTTGGTTTTTCGCATGCCATTTCTACAAATGATAACTTTTTTTGACCCGGTTTTTTTAAAAATACTCTCGGTATTTGTTTTATCTAGAAAAATCTTCTTTTTAACCTTAAATGTTGAGGAAACTTTATGCAAAAAGATCTTATGCAGAATTTTCATACAAACCAATCCGAATATATGACTTTGATAGCCTGCGGTGTAAAAAAAATGTACTACGAATATCGTGCCAATTACTTAAAAAAGTTGCTTAGTTATTGTCGGTTCATATTATTTGTCGAAATGGCATGCGAAAAACCACAACCAGATGATTTTCTTTCAAAAAATAACATAAAGCCCAAAATCTCGAAAACCGTGGGACTTTTACTAATCTGAAGTTCCAGCATATAGTGGGATATGATTATCCATTTACAACAGGACACCCTGTATACACATAAACACATATATATAGCTATACGAGTGTCTAATGGTACTTCGCGGGTGCGATGCAGCCATTGATCGTAACCCAAACAAATCCCAACATGCAGCATTTGATCGCAACCCAAACAAACCCAAACATGCAGCATCCGATCGCAATCCAAACAAACATCCGCCTGCTGTTTGGGTTCGTTTGTTTGGGTCCCACGAAAACCGTGGGCCTTTTACTAAACTGAAATTCCAGCATATAGTAGATTCAGAAAAAAGATTTATTATGGTCTTATAAATTGGCACGTTAGAACATAATTTATTAGAAATTAATAAATGTTTACTCGTATGGAGACAGTTGTTATGCGACTGTAACTACAGCATTTATTCGGCGTCACTAAATATGTTTTTTTACGTGCCGATTTTGAACATCAATTAAAAGCCATATTTAAAATAGAAAATTTGTATAAATATTTCCTCAAATCAAATAAATACTACTTTCCAATCACGAAAACCTCTTATTTCGCGACTATGATACTAATGCGCGCATGCGCACGTTGCCCTTCAACGCCACGGGCCCGACAGCAGGCCGTCAGATGTAGCTCACGCATACGCCTACCATGTAGCTTCTTCCTATGTCAATGCTTTTGGCACAAGTGTCACTGTTGCGTTTCGGAAGTGAGAAACTCGAAAGTGAGAAATTATTTAAGTGTAAGTGAGAATATAAAGTGAGAAAAAACGATCAAGTGCGAAAATAATGACGGACGAAATTAAACAATTGCTTGAAAAAAAACCAGCTGGGGTATTATGAAGAATCCTATTAGATGTTAAGAAAGACTCTATTTGTTGGATATAAAACACTTATTTATTTTAAGGAGGTTGGAGCGTTAGCCACAATCCAAGGTTAAATTTAATTTTAAAAAATACATGTTATTGTTAACACTATACTGAGTCTTTACGATATTTTTAACTTTTTTCACCACCAAACACCAGAGATCAAAAATAGTTCAATGTATGTAATTTAACGTGCGGTTAGATGGGCAAGACTTTCACACTAAAGGTTATGTAATTTTTATTGTTATTTAGCACCAAGATAAACCATTTCTAACAACGAATCAACGCAAACTGAACCTTTGTGAACATTAAGAAAAAAAAATCCTCATCTTGCCCATCGTAAACCATGGGCCAATAATCTCGTGACGTAAATATGAATAGGCATAATTATGAATTACTCAAAATTTCATTGTGAATTGTATAAAACATTCGTTGACGTAGTTTTTTCATAATAATCATCGATGATGTTATGGTTTTTCAAGTTGGTAGTAACACAAAAGTTTTTCTACTTTACGTAATAAAATTTTTTAAATACACAATTTTGCCCTTTAATTATATATTCAAAAAAAATTAGCATATATAGAATAAATCTGTACCTCGTATGCATTTTTTTGAGGTTCATTGAAAAAAAAAATGAATGAACCGTCATTTGACTCAACTGAATCGCTCCAACCTCCTTAACTTATATATCCTATCAGATGTAAAGGAGGTACGGTGATGACCATGCTAGTAAACTTAGAGTCTATTTCACGCCGCAATACCGCCATGTTTTAGATATATGTATGTGGCCTATTTATCGAGAAATATTTTTTAAGTATTTAATTTCGAGTTTCCTATTATTTTTATAATATGGAAACAACCTTAATAATCTACTCCTCGACTTCAGTAGTACGCCATATCGTTGCCGTTTAGCACCGTCGCATTTTCGGTGGCTGTCATCGGTTCCACGCGCCCGGCTTATTATTTTTTGTAGCCGGTTAACATGGAGAATGAAAATACCGTGGAAGTTCATCAAAAGAGTAACGGGATTGTACCTGAAGTCCAGTTTAGAGACAAATGTAGATTCTGACGGACAAGAATTAGAAAATGAAAAGATAATATTGCGATTGCAAATAAAAAAACGTCGCGTTCAAGTTAACCTCAATGTCCAATGTCCAATCTGTCCAAAGTCAAAACACATTTCATCGATTGTTATGTTATTTTTCCCTTTCCCAATTTTCACAATATTTGCAGGTATAAAAAGGAACGCTTATTTTATATGACGGTTCTCCCATGCTGAATTTATATATAGATGCGTTGTATAGGTACGTGTCGTCAGAATAATTGAGATGCCTTTGCTGTACGTAAAAGAACTTCAAGTGAATATCGACGAAAGGCCCTTGATAATCCATTAAAGAATGTACGGCTTCGCACAATCATATTTTTAATTCGCGTTGAAAATATCCGATAGACGAATCAAATTTGCGCGGGTATCCGGCGTTGCCACAGGTCGAGCAAGATGGCTGCCGTTACGTCACGAGAAGTCTCGCTCTCCGAAAACTTCGGTTTTTGCGACTTTATTTCTAAATTTATTGCTTATTTCTGCGGTGAGCTTTCCGATTCAAGGTGCATTATCGATCACAAAAATTCAACGAACGCAACCATCAGTTTTTTAAACGTGTTTCTTGGCTCCAAGTAGCACAAGAAAATCGATAAATGAGAGGACAGGCACATTTTGTCGTCTACGTGTGACTAATTCACCAACTTTAACAATTCATAACTCGGAAAGTGTACGGTAAATCTTGTGGAAACTCCGCATACGCATGGACGATGGTCTCGACAATGCTATAAAAAAAAATCGGGCTTTTATCTTGAACTCGCTCCATTCACCGTACCTCCTTAAGAAAACTACTTAGTAAATCGTAAACATAAACTTAAAAAAAAAAATGTATTCGCTGTTAATACAATCGTAGTAGGCCGACATACGAATAAGAAAACTTATTCGCCGGGAGACAAAATTCTTTGTCCTTAATAAATCTTTTTTCTGAGTGTAGGACATGATTGTCCATTTATGACAGGACACCCTGTATACACACACACATACACACACACACACACACACATATATATATATATATATATATATATATATATATATATATATATATATATATATATATATATATATATATATATATATATATATATATACATATATATACATAAGTGTCTAATGGTACTTCGCGGGTGCGATGCAGTAAATCCACTTTACGTGCTTTCGCTACCGATAGGCAAAAAGGGTCACGCTCGAGCGCATAAGTAACGACCACTTGAAATTCTTCCTCTTCTTTACTTCGTCTACTTTCTCGTTCTCTCTCTCTCTCTCTCCAGTTCTCTTGTTCTTGCCCTACCTCGGCCACCCTTCACGAGACGTTTCTCCCTGACGACCTCTTGCTCCTTGCTGCTTACGTAGCCGAATTTTTCAAGGAGCTCCATCACACGTCTATACTATCCTCCGCATGGTCGTCTCCTTTCTCACGGCAACGAGCCCCCGGGCGCTTCCTCCCGCAGCTTCCGGTACCATCTTCAAGACAACTCTACTACGAGGGAGCAGCGAAACTCTTGCCCTATTCTTCGTCATGCACATATACGTGTTCTCCTCTTTTTTTCCCTTCACTTGCCGTTTTTCGTCTTTTGCCCCGTAGCTTTATCGGCTGCTTTGGCAACTGGGTTAAAAATTATAGGTCTTGGCTCGTGTCTCGACGAGGCCCTTGTACATGACGTTGTTCGGCCGTGCGCTCGCGAACGGCGTTGATCCGATGGGAAACTCGCCAGCCAAGGGGATTCCAACGTTACTGCTTCTCCGCGACCTGATATCGATTGACAGTTAATACACGTGGAAACACCTTTGACGCAAAGTAATAGGCGGGGATATTTCGCCGAGACTGAGCCCTCCGCCAGATCGAAGACGCCATTTTGTTCCTCGCGAAAAATCGGGATTTCTGTGTGAAAAAAATTGCATTGAGTGTCGAGAAATTTCTAACAATGATGTGCCGACTGAGGGAGGACGCCGCTGTGAAGGGCTGAAAAGGTCGTTTTTGCCGATTTTTTTTGTCTAGTAGATTATTCATTTGGAATTTGGAAAATAAAGGTGTGTTATTGAGCATACATTGAACTAAGGTCGTGTAAATTTTTATTTAAAAAAAATACAAATTTACAATGTTGTTGTCGTATAATGAAGCCCCGGCATAAAAAACGTGTGGTCCAACGGCCGAATCGATAACTTGTGACGAAGCTCGACGGATCCATCATCTCTGAAAAGTATGATGACTTGGGGGGGACTTTCAATTTTTTTAAGTAAAAATTTACACGACACAAGTTCAATGGCGGCTTAATAACATACCTTTTTTCCGAATCCCAAATAAATAATCTAGTAGACAAAAAATGTTGTGAAAAATAGACTTTTCTTCCAAAAAAATTTTGTCTACTAATTTTTTTGAGATTTGGAAAAAAAGGTATATTATTAACCATACATTAAACTAAATTTTTCTATACATTTTTTTAAAGTTGAAAATTATAACAACATTTTTGAGGTATAATGGAGTCTCTGTATAAAAAATGTGGTCCGGGTCGGATGGATATTTTAACAATGGTTGGTCTGGAAAATGAAAATAAACAAGTTTTATAATCCGTTTAAATGTAGTACTCGTTGTAGGTGGCCTTTTTTTTAATGAAAACAGTTTGGCGAAATTTTGTACTCATATTCGGGGGCTTAAAAAACATTAAATGAAAGAAAACGGCTACGTACAACGATAGTTACTGCAATTACGGAAATGTTCTACCTGCTCTCACTAAATTGTCTATAACTTAATCAATTTTCAAAATTTCAACTCGAAACTTTTCTCACATATTCTTGAATATGCCCACTCTGAGAAAATGCAAAAAAAAAACGATTTTTCCGACCCGTCACAGTGGTGTCCCACCGTAAATCATGTTCCGCGCGATCGAGAGCAAAAGACGACTATAACTTTTAGTCCGGAAAGTATCCGTCTGTACGCGCGCTACTGTCATATTCCACCTAGATCGAGACGGCGCGGCGCTAGAAAACCAGCTGTATTTCAGCAATCGCAACGGAGTAGAGCGCGCCTGACATGCTGGACACACATATATGTTTGTGTGTGTATATTTTTTTCTGGCAAAAGCGACGAAAGAAGTTCAGTAAAGCATCCTGTCTGATAGTTACTGCCATCGTTTCGCGAAGCGACGAGACTCTTACCCCAGCGAATGTCTCCTACGTGGCTCCTAAAGAATGTACGAGACACTTGCCACGGCAGCTACCAGAAATGTTCTCCCGGCATATACAGGGTGTCTCAAAATGACCTGACATTTTAATTGAATAATAAAACGTATTATTCATTTGACAAGTACGAATATTTTCATTTTAAGATAAGGTACAAACATGGAGGTTATGTGAGACACGCAATATCCGATAAATGGCCGCCTCGTCCCTGTTGGAAACGTTCACTCTTTTGACGAAATTTTCAATAACATTTTGGCACAATTGCGGACTAATTTCATTAATGGTGCGTCCAATTGCTTCGTCGAGCTCCGGAATGGTCTGTGGATCATTGGCATACACTTTTCATTTCAGAAAAGCCCAACGAAAGAAGTCCTATGGCGTCAAATCGCACGATCTTGGTGGCCAATTCACATCGCCGCGGCGCGAGATAACACGACCATGAAACTTCGTTTGCAATAACTATGCAGTAACAATGTAGCAAATAACGATTTCTATGCGTTTCTTGATTGTGTAATTCTCCATGACTAAACCTCAATCCTTCCTGATGCCAGTTGTCAAAGATTAGTACTTTATGTTCGCCACAAAAAAAATGGCGCGCACTTTAAAATGTCAGGTCATTTTGAGACACTCTTTACATCTTGCCTTTCGTAATACATATATTGTGTGCGTATACAGGATGTCCCAGAACTGAATACGTTCCCTGAAATGGGGGGTTGGGGGTGAAATTCTGAGTCGATTGGTATAAGCATGTATGGGTCTCAGATCAACCCCTGAATTGTTATTAATTTTTTAAGCCGGGCCAATCACGTGCGCCCGATGTGCCAGCGTACGTCGGTGAGCGTTACGCTCGCTACGTTGGCTCGTCCGGCGCACTTGATTGGCCCGCCTTCGAAAATCAATAACAATTCAGGGGTTGATCTGAGACCCATACATGCTTACATCAATCGGCTCAGAATTTCACCCCCAACCCCCCATTTCCAGGACTACCATCAGTTCCGGCACACCCTGTATACGTAAGCTGAGCTAGCGTACAGTGGTACAGGAAAAATACTTTACCACTGTCCTTACGAACCCTACAGATCGTTCTCCGACCCACCCTTCCGTCCTTACAGTCTTAAGACTACGAGAGTATCGTATACGTGCCCTCGATAGACTTTTACAACAGCGAAGTGACGGCGGGTATTCCTGAAGTAGAGGAGCGTGAAAAAAAATATATAACGGACCTCTACGCGCGTCTCGTATACTCTCCTCGGTGTCCGGAAGTGACGGATGGTCGTGAGATCTTCCGAGGGAATGTTCCAACGACCGAATTGTCGGCTGAGAAGAGCCGACTGCGGCTTGCCTAGAAAATCATTCATTAATCTTCAACGAAATTCTAACGTTCGCGCAATCAATTGTTTCGTGGCAAGCGAGAGAACTGATGAATGCTTCGTCACGGGGGCGTGCCGATATTAGGGCTGCCGCTTCCATCAGCCTTCGACGACGCTAAATTCTCCTCGGCTGCCCCTCGCGGTGAACCTTCGTGTCTTTGCGGAAAAATAACTCGAGGCTGGGGAGAAATTGGCCAAAAGTCGACCAGCCTGAGGAAGAAAATAAATGGAACAGGCTGGGGAAAAATAAAATTCCCCGAGCGTCGGTGAGGGCTGGCGCGCGTGTCTAGCGGACATCGCGGAATTTGCGGCACGCGTTTGTAGCTCGTACAATCGTCGGCGAGAGCGGATAACGCTTAAAATGTTTCCGCGCACAGGGGTGGCCGGATGTACACTCGTTCGCGTTGTGTAATACAACGTCGCGAATAGGGTGTACAATTTCGCGTCGGTAAAAGCACAGCGGGAAAGCTTCGCGTGATACTAGCGAACCCCAAATCGAGCCAAAGGGCTGCGCCTACTATGTAGATCGAAAATAATACGTGTTTGTTGATATACAGGCCCGTGTGTACATTCCGCGTGAGTCAAATACGTCGTTTATTTTATTCATGAAGCTTGCAGAGAGAGAGAGGGGGGAGAGAGACAGAGAGAGAGGGAGAGAGAGAGAGAGAGAGAGAGAGAGAGAGAGAGAGAGAGAGAGAGAGAAGAGAGAGCAATCAATAGTACAGGAGGAGCAACGAAAAACTCGAGACACGTGTATATAGATTCGATGTTTGCTAACCCTTTTCACCCGAGAAGCGCTTGCGCTATTCCCTTCGCAATGTTTGATCTCCAATGGAGAATATGTCGTTCATATTCCAATATTTATGTCGCACAGCTTTTCCTCCACTCCACCTCTGGGAAAGCCAAAACGTCGATTCATCATCCTTTTGTTAACGGGTTACAGCTAGCTGGTGGCCGGGAAAAAGAGGAAGTGTCGCGAATTTTTTTGGGGGATAACGTGTGCAGGTTTTGGAAGATACTGCTTTTACGTTGAAGAGTATGATTTTAGCGTGGCCATGTGACTTCTTTTTTGCTTTTGTTTGGGAATTTTTTCGATGAACCATTGAAACACACTATACTTGAATTTTTACCACACATTTATTAACGTTTTTCGAATCCCTCAGAATTTTATCAAAAATAACGTGTTGAATCGACTTTACGCCGTTTGATAGACACTCATATGTAAAAAAAAGTTGGTTGACGGCTGCCGTGATTCCGGAGATTTTGCTCATCTGGAATAATAAAATCAAACGACATTTTAATTTGTAGAGCTGAGTTTCGTCATTGTTTTCGACTTTTTCGGTTTAAAAAAAACTATGGCGGATATCACAAATATTCTAGTTCGGGTGAGAAATGTAGGCGTGTTGACTATACCATACAAATTTGAGCGAAATCCGTTCAAACGTTTTTGAGATGTCATGAAAGCAAATTTAAAAATTACAGTTTTGAGAAAAACGCGTTTTAAAGTTCAAGTACGATTTACACAAAAAACGTGTTGACCCACCGGCATAGTCTGCTATGCTGAGATACCTTTAGGCGAGAACGAATTGGCGATTTTCGTTATCTTTTTTTTTAAGAAAAGATTTCTTCACCGTTTTTTAAAGTTGAGGTATATTTTATTACCACTTTTGGCTGTTACATGGTACTTTTAAAAAACAATCTTCAAAAGCGGCGGTGGTATGGCATGGTCCTTTAAACTGGTTGGGGCGGATTTTGTCAGACGGCGTGACACGCAGCGTCGGCGGGGTTAATCTGAAAGAAACCAACGAATAATTTTCTTTCATTAACACATTCAATTTTCTTGGTTGACACGCATAATATAAACCAAGAAAAAGTGAGAAATGTTGAAAACCGATTAAATGATACGCTTTGAAACAAAAAGATTGAATTTCTCGAAAAAATTGCTACATTTTGCAATAAAGAGATAATTTTTTTTTAATTTTCAAAAACTTTTAGGCTCATGTTTTAGACAATGAGGTTGGAAATATCTATTCCAAATTTCATCAGAATAGGTCGATTAGTTTTGTAGCTATAATAGTTTCAAGTTAAAAAAATGAAGTTTAGAAGACCGTACCATACCTCCGCCATTGTTAAAGATTGATTAAAAAAAAACACCATGAAACAGCTAAAAGTAAAAGTAAAACATACCCTAAGTCTAAAAAATGGTGAAGAAATCTTTCCTGAAAAAAAAATCATGAACATTGGCAACTTTACCTGTCCCTAGAGTATCTTTTAAAATCGTTGATAAAAAAAACCTTGAATCGAAAAAAAACATTCCTTCCTTTAAGCACTGCTTTTTGGTATCCAAAAGAAGCTTGTAAAATTTGAGGTTGATCGACGCAGTGCTTTTTGTCATATCATGATTACCGATCTTGAAAGTAAATACATTTTGAGAAAAACTCGTTTAGAGTTCGCTGGTTCGAGGAACCTACCTATAAACGCCTACAAGTCCCTACATTTTTCACGAATAGTTTAAACATTTTCAGAGAATGTTTTTGAAATCTTTTATTTCGAGAATTCGTCGAAAACCAAAAATCGAAAATTTCAACCTGACGTAAGCCCTTGACAGCCCATGACACCCTATTCACCGCCTTTTGCCCATCCCTCTTTCGCGGTGTGCTAACGCCTTTTTTGGCACCATCAACGTTATTTTCCCGATTTTTTGGCTTTTTCCAGGTGATCACGGGAAACACAAACACGTACATCGAGTCGATGCACAATTTGTCGCCTCCGTTCTGGGCGAGCAAGATAAGATTCCTCCCTTACAGCCTTCATCCCCGCACGGTGTGCATGAGGGTCGAAATCTACGGTTGCTACTGGAGCGGTAAGAGCATCGGTGTTTTTAAGGCGGGAAACAAGTTTATATGACTCAAAAAATCGATTTTTTTTTAATTCCACGAATTCGAAGTAAAACTATTCAAGAACACGGTCCCACCATAGTATAAATAATTTATCACTGCCTTGAATTTTTCGGTTTCGATAGTTCTTTTCAATCACGTTTTACTTTTTGCAATTTGTGCGCATTCTAGCTCAACAAGTTTCTAACCTTTAATTTTATAAAGTGATAGTTTATTAATATAATTACGCTCGATATGAACCTAAATGTGGGGTAATATCATTGTTTAAAGTATATTTTTTTTATAGCAGAAAGAGGTTATAAAATAATGGCAAAAATTATACCCTTTTGCTTAAGGGGTCTTCTCAGTTTAGACGCTGAAAAGGCTACTTTTATGAATTTTTTGATACGTTTAGATTATAGATGTTGATATAAAAGTTTTTACACTTAATAAATAGACTTTCGAAATCCATCTAAAAAAATATATTTATTTAAGTCAATATTTATAGACGAAAATGGTAGTTAAAAAAATGTCCTAAAAAGTTGTAAGTCTGCGCTGTTGATGAAATCTCGGAGATGGATCATCCGAAACAACAAAAAAAATCAAACCTTTTTAGATTCAGTATGTTAATGACTGTAGCGCATATCATACGATTTTTTATATATGCAAAAATAACAAAATGGCTGACATTTTTCGAAAAAAAAAAGTGTTTTTTTCACCGTTTTTGGGAAAAACGTAGTGAATATCGAAATTCAAAAAAATCTTGACATGCGCTATAGCTATAGTTGCAAGGAATATGTGGTTTTTATCAACAAGCCGTCGAAAAACGTTGTTTCGACGAAAACGCGTTAAAAGTTTGTTTGGGTTACATAAATACATTTAAAAAAAGATTAATGTATTTCGAAAGTGTATTTATTAAGTGTAACAACTTTTATATCGATATCTATAATATAAACCTATCGAAAACATTTATGAGGATAGCCTTTTTAATATCTAAAGTGAGAAGACCCCTTAAACACCTCTAAAAAATGCAATTTTTTCATCACAGTTATGTTCATATAGAAGGAAATCATGTTCAAACCATATTGATTTCCGATGAAAACTGTGGCCTCCAGAATGTTCCATATTTTCAGAGGAAATGCGTCGAAAAAATTTAAATACTTTGAAAATATGTATAAAATATTTTCAAAGTTTGAATAAATTCTAGTAATTCATTCCTTGTGAAAAATAATGATGAAAATCATTTAAAAACCGTATTCCTAAACCGGTTTCTCGCCGTAATGGAATTTGAAAAATTGATTGGTGATAGTGGATTGTGACGAGAAACGGAGGCTCGTTAAGCGCGCGGCATTACGGGGTCTTTTCGTTTGACAGACGGTGTAGTCTCGTACTCGATGCCCCAGGGCGACAAGCGTGGCAAGGACTGGGAATTCTTCGACGCGACTTACGACGGCCACTGGGAGTCCGAACTGCGCCGCGGTCTCGGACAATTGACCGACGGTAAGATAGGCCCGGAGAACTTCAAGACGAGCTATTACGAAGGTGATCGCGGCCAGGGCTGGGTCGGATGGCGCAACGACACGAGAGGTGGACAACCCGTCGAAATCAAATTCGAATTCGACAGAATCAGAGAATTCTCGGCTGTTCATATCTACTGCAACAATCAGTTCAGCCACGATGTTCAGGTAAGAGCCATTTGCCTAGCTCGTAAGTGTGTGAGAAATCTGTCGCGAGATTATTTCGCCGGCAAAGGAATGTGGTGGAGGGTTTTTTGAATTTCTGTCGAAAACGGCTGGACCGAATGACTCGAAATTTGCACAGTCGACGTTTCGTTGCAGCAGGAAGGACTTACCACTCCCCGATTTTCGTTATATTGAGAAGAATTTTTTTCTCGACCAAGCTTTGATTAAATGTACTAAATAATTTTTAATGGAATGTAAAAATAATTTTTTCACCAAGTCACGTATATGTGATTATACATAAAAGCGTGCGGTGCTCAACTCTTTAAATGTTTAATGAATTTGATCAATTCAGTTTCATTAACCGTATTTAATTTGCACCATAGTAATTAGAGAAATTATTATTACACTTTTCCACTCACTTTTAGGATTATTGTTTAAGAAATCTAACGTCGTTTTACAATAAATTAAATACAGTTGATATGTTAACGGATTTATCGAAATTAAAGATTATTTGTCTTAATTTTGAGCGCTCCAAGCTTGTATATATAATCACATATAGGTGACTTGGTGAAAAAAATGATTTCCTATTTCTTAGTATATTTAATAAAAGTTTGTTAAAAAAAATTTAACACATAAGTTATTTTCTACTTAATAGTCCTTAAGGGGACGCTGAAAAAGGCTATTTTCATGATTTTTTCGATAGACTTATATCATAGATATTGATGTAAAAGTTGTTACACTTCATAAATACACTTTCGAAATACTGTCGATGAATTCTCGGAGATGGATCATCCGAAACAAAAAAATCATCGGTTTTAGATTCAGTAGGTTAATGGCTATAGCGCATATCGTGCGAATTTTGATATATGCAAAAATAACAAAATGGCGGACACTTTTCGAAAAAAGAACGTGTTTTTTCACCGTTTTTGGCAAAAAAAAATAGTAAATATTGAAAATTTTTAAAAAGCCCTTGATATGCGCTATAGCTATAGTTATAAAGAATATGTGGTTATGATTTCATAAAGATCGGTTCAGTAGTTTCGAAGATTTTATCAACAAGCCGTCGAAAAACGTTGTTTCGAGAAAAACGCAGTTAAAGTTTGTTTGGGTTATATAAATACATATTTAAAAAAAATGTATTTCGAAAGTGTATTTATTAAGTGTAACAACTTTTATATCAATATCTATAATATAAACCGATGAAAAAAATGAAAATAGCCTTTTTTAGCGTGTAAAGTGACCCCTTAATTGATTCTGCTAGAGCTGTAAAATTTTGCAAAGAGGGATTAATCCTTCCAAACGAACCGGTGTTATTATTGGTTGATTGTTAGGAGACATCCTGGAGAAGTATGATAGGTGACATCTATCATAGATATTGGCTCGCCACCAATTGGACCTTGCCCTTGAACCTATTTCACCTATTGGACCCTTTTAACGATTGTGCGAACCGACAGCACTTACAGCCAATTCATATGTTCTCATGCACTTTCCATGTACTGTCACCTCTAAAATGCATGTTTCCAAAATTTCAGAACTCTACGTAGTCGGGAAGTGGGTGAAATATCGATTTTCCGTTTTGCATCTTACCCGAAGTCGAGTTAAATACAAGCTTGTAAAAAACGTATTACAGATTCACTTGCCCCGGAGAACTGGTTTCCAAAGGGGCTTAAAAATGGTCCCTTGTTTGATTGCAAATCCTAGCCATCCAGCGACACTTCTTCTTACATTTGATTCATTGCATTCCGTAAAACGAATATAAGGTGTCTCAAAATTACCTGACATTTTAATTTATCAATAAAACGTATTATTTATTTGAAAAGTACAGATATTTTCATTTCAATATAAGGTGCAAACATGAAGGTTATATGTGGAACACAATATCCGATAAATGGCCGCCTCGTCCCTGTTTGCAAACGTTCACTCTTTTGACGAAATTTTCAATAACATTTTGACATAATTGCGGACCAATTTCATTCATGGTGCGTCCAATTGCTTCCTTGAGCTCCGGAATGGTCTGTGGATCATTGGCATACAGTTTTCCTTTAAAAAAAAGCCCAAAGTAAGAAGTCCAATGGCGTCAAATCGCACGATCTTGGTGGCCAATTCACATCGCCGCGGCGCAAGATAACACGACCATGAAACTTCGTCTGCAATAACTATGCAGCAACAATGCAGCAAACAACAATTTCTACGCGTTGCTCGATCGTATAATTCTCCATGACCTAACCTCAATACTTCCTGATGCCAGCTGTCAAAGATTAGTACTCTATGTTCGCCACAAGAAAAATGGCGCGCCATTTAAAATGCCAGGTCATTTTGGGGCACCCTTTAGCTGAGAAGAGTTCCGAACGATTGTGTCAAAAGTACCGCAGCAAGAGACGCCTCCTTGATCAGACAGAATCAGATCGGCTGAATCTAGAAATGAGAAACATGTCCTCGGCATTCTATCGATCGAAAAGTAGGGTCGAAAAACAAACCTAACATTTCTGATAACCCTCTCGTTATTTCACTAACTTTTAAATACCTCGCGAATGGACAAAACCGAAGAGAAAGGAAAAGAAGAGTCGATTGCAAAGACGAGCATTGAAAGGGGCCTTTAGGATTTTCTTTCGTTTCACTGTCCCTCCGTACACTCGGCAAGTCTTCAGAGCATCGTTTCCGCTTAGTTTGGTGGAGAGCTGCGAGTGAGACGGTCGACGTAGATGCCGCCGTTGTGAATACACAAGTGGGATTCGCGATGTTGAAGGGACGATACGTACCTGGTGGGGCGATCAACAGGCTCGAGGCTCTCCTCCTTCTCTCCATCTGCATACGCAAACATACAGAGTGTCCCATTTTCACGAGTCCATTCAAAATCACCCGGCGGTACCCACAAATACAATCATCAAAAATACTCGCCACCCAAGATCCATAATTCCCACACTCACCTACGGGTGGGGATCGGAAATTCGAACGATCAATATTCAGAAGGACCGAAATTTCGAATTCGGTAATGACGAACGTTCCAATGGAGATAGATCAATTTTATGATAGTCTGTAAAATAGATCATCGAAATTGTGAATACAAAAATCTCGAAGTTGATTTATGGCGAAAACAAATATCAGATTTCACGAAATAATGAGAGATATAATATCGATTCGCCTGTATATATACACCAAACAATTCGTGACGTCAAATCGTCGAATTGTAAATATTACGACAGTTTACAATGTCGAATTCATTAAAGCGACGGACCAAAAAGTCGATCAGTTAAAACAGCGATGGGCCAAAGTGCGAACGGTCCGGATAGCGAAAACTTGGGATCGAGCAATATTACTTATGCTTCAGAATGAAGATGGCAGATGGCGTTAGTGGTCGGTCGGGTCAGTCAGCCATGCCATGTTCGCCATTTTCGCCATTTCGGACCATCGATCATATGCGTTTCTAACAAGGAACATCCCTCAGGTGACACCCTTCGATTTTGTTGAAATTTGGATACGTTATAAAGCACCGAAAAGTAAGCGATACGTATTTTTTTTATCGGCGGAAAAACGGTTTTGAGGAGTGAAACTACCCCTCGAAAAAAGGCATCTGCCTTTTTTCGAGGGGTAACATAGCAGTTTCACACACAAGGAGTCCACCGATTTTGATGAAACACAAACGAAAATTCTTCTAATCCGAAGCAATGAAAAATCCACTATAGTGACATTGCAAAAATCAAGTGGTGAACCACCCCTATATTTTCTTTTTCGAGGGGTGGTTTCACCCCTTAAAACCGTTTTTCCGCAGATAAAAAAAAATACGGATCGCTTACTTTTCGACGCTTCATAACATATCCAAATTTCAACAACATCGAAGGGTGTTACCCGAGGGATGTTTCTTGTAAGATCCACACATTCGAAGTTTGTAGTCTCGATTTATGGCTTTTTGCCATAGACGGTATTACGAATATTAGATACTCACTTTTTTCTATTTCGGAGATGTGAATTTTGTAGATTGTTCGAATCTGTATTTGTGTGACTCAAACTGCAGACTATTTGAGTATATGTTCTCGAATAAATAATACTTTGGTGTAATAGTTATTCGACGTCGTCATCGGTCAAAGGATAACATTTCGAATAGTTTAACCTTCGTTATTGTGAGAGTTCATAATTCTGACGTTCTATATTTGGTCGTTCGACATTTTGACCCCCGTATCACCAACACCATTTTGAAAATGTGATTTCGATTAACCAATCCGTGAAAAAAGAATACTCTATCACCGTAAAGATAAAAGGAAAGACTGTGACCCAAATCGCCTTCTCCTTCGACGAGGATAAAATATTGCACGTGGGAAAAAGCACTCGTGGTCTGTACAGAATTCATCCTCGTTGTTGCAGCACCGATAATTTTCGGGGTAATCGCGTGGAAAGATACAAAAAATAGGACACCCTTTATACGCCCACTTTGGATACAGGTCGCCGTGCGAGGGTCTGATCTTCCTGCTTTCGTCGCTCTGTTCGCACACTCTTGAATCCATTTTTATGAAGGCCCGTGAGCTTTCGACGTGTCATCGGTACAACGTTCCGGATTTTTTTGCTTCTTTCTCTCTCTCTCTTTCTCTCCCTCCTTTTCTCGTGCGAGCTTTTCCCTCGCTACATAATATACATACTTCACACCTCACCCCTTCCCTCTCCCCATTCAATATTCCAGCCAAGGCGTTATCACAAGAACGCCCGCCGAATCCCAATAGCCTTATCCCTTCCAGCATGGATGCGCGTCAGCACACCACGTATCTCTTCATTCGGCACTTACGTCGTTACTGCGACTGCCGAGTCTCAGACTCCGAATCAACTTTCATCCAACTACCCAATCAAGGCGTTACACCACTTTGGTGAGCGGAAAAATAGGTATGAAAAGTTGAAAAAATGTTGACGCGACTATTAAATATATAAAATCAGTTTTATCGTTTACAAATACATAATAATTTTATCAACAAATTTGAAAAAATAAAACGAATAAATCAAATATTTTAATGGCGGAGATATATGCTGTCTAGTAGGACCCACTTTAGAAAATCCGTGACGATGGTGGAATTTTTCCCCTCTGTCAGGCATAGTTTGATTTTTTTTTATAAAAGCCTCCTGTATGAGAGGTGATAGTTTAAGTGTAGCATAGGGATTAAATTAAAATATTTTTTTTATAGAACTGATACCTGATTGAAAAAAAAAAATATTTTTACAAAAATGTTGAGTTTTCAAAATCAATAAAAAAAAATGAACGAGGCATCCAATTGAAAAAAATCCCATGCCAGATTCTAAATAATATTATACAGAATATGTGGTATGAATTTCATCGGAATTGGATGAGTAAACTTCGAGATATTTAATCCACCAGTTAAAAAAAGGAGTTTCGAGAAAAACGCAAAGGAAAAAGAAAGTACCACGTCAGCGTCTAAAAAACAAAAAAGTTTTATCAACAAATTGAAAAAAAACGAATAAATCAAAGTTTTTAATGGCGGAGATATAGAAAGGTAACAGCTAAAATGTAACATGGGGTTAAAATTAAATTTTTTGTAGAAATGACAACTGTTCGATAAAAAAAATTATTTTTATAAATTTTTTTACAAAAATCAATAAAAGATGAACGTGGCATTCAAGATAATATTATTAAACATTCAAGATAATATTATTAAGAAAATGCGGTATAAATTTCATAAAAATCGGTTGAGTAAATTGCGAGATATTTCGTCCACCAGTTAAAAAAAAAGTAATTTCGAGAAAAATGCAAATGAAAGAAAATGTACCGCATCAGCATCTTAAAATCAAATACTTTATTATATCGCCTTCAACCTGCGATTCCTATTCCATAAATGAGGTCTTCCATTGATGCTGCGATGTCCTCTGACACCTTTTCAACTGCCCTTTTCAACTTCCTGGCCTCTTTGGTGTCCGCGCTCAATTAAAATTCCTATGAACCCCGTAATAATTGGAATTTCCACACGTTTAAACGCTTAAAATATTCCCGAAACGATAAATAATAAATCCACCAAAAAAAAAACGATTTTTTGCAATCTCTACATCCACAATTGGATCACGATTGGCAAAAAAAGAACACAATTTTTCTTTCACCACCATACACCTACCTACCTCGAACGACACTTCAAAGTCCGTCTCTGCGGAGCTCTACGCTTCCCATTAATTTTATCGAGCCGATGAATACGTCACTCCTATCGCGAATGAAAAACAAGCATGGGGGAAATGCCCCACGCACCCTCGGACAGCCCACGGTTATGGACACGTCGCTCGGGACATCGTCAATATCCATCGAGGACATCGAAAGCCAGGAACCACTTAAATCGGTATCCCCATAGTAAAGCGTACAAGTGCGTGTGCACACCCATACACACACACATAGCAACGAAAATACCCAACGTGGTCCTTCGCCCCGATACGAATAGACTCTCGTCACGCACATGAGTACGACTTCGCCAATATGGGAAAATAATAACGCTCGCACTTGTGTAAAATTCCACATGTGCCAGAAGCCTCACGCGCTATATCCCCCCCCCCCCCGGCTGGGCGGGAGGGGGGGGTGTATGGGCTGGGGTGAAACAGCAGACGCGAACCCTTGAACGATCGAAGAGGTGAGCGAACACACTCCGATGCATAGTGCAGAACGTTATCGAACTCATAGCTCGTACGACTATATACGAATCAGTATAGATGCTTGAGTGCCACTATATATAATACTAACAGGCAAAAGGGCGTATTGAAGATCGCGGCTGGTTGGAAGATCGCGTCATGTACGTCCGTATGACTTTCAGCAGTCAGAGCGACCGTGTGTAGGTGTGCGGGTATTTGCGTATGTGTGTGACGAGAACGAGGGCTCGTCGTGACGTTCCCGGCCGAACCGGAAGGGCCGGAAATTATAGCCACGAATGGAATTACGAGGGACAAGCGCGGCATGCGCGATGGAGACACGTATACCACACGCACAGGCACTCATACGCAGAAGGCACAAACTGGCGGAGTTTCATGACTATCAGTTCTATCGTTGAAGAATGCGGGTGCTTTATAATTCGATCGTTTGCCCTCACTGTATACGACGACTGTGAGTCTACCGCAAATCCTCCCTCATTTCCACGTGCGGTTTGCTCGATGTCTCACTCACTCGCTCTACCATTCCCGTCGTCTCCCTTGCTCTCACGATGGAAACGTTTACCATAATCCCGTTGTGCTTTCATGCAAATAGACTGACTCGCAGCCGAAGATCATCGAACGACGATTAATAGCAGCGATTCGAATATTAATCCGTCACGCGCGACCCCAAGAGCAGGTGGTTTTTTTTCGCTGAAAGATATTTGCATTGGCGAGTGAAACGGACTGAGCTGATAATGCCGGGCGATGTCAACTCATCGTGGACTCATCGTGGGGAAAGTTCGACAGTCGATGAGTCAATGGTCGAGGGCTGGAATAAAATTGATTCTATGAGGATAGAATAATGGGAGTCGAGTGATTTTTGTGATCGCCTGATGGTTTGACCTGATCAAGGAAGTACGTGCACAGTTGGTAGGCGGAAGGGGCTTTCAGGGTGAAAATTAGTTACGCTTATTGCAATGCCAAAGTTACCCTTATTGCAACATCAACAATTGTATGATGATCAAGTATACGTGTGCACGAGATCACTCGATTCTTCGCAATCTGTGAATCATTGGCGCCGAAGCAGTTTTTAGCCACAATGATTGACTGGGAGACAAAGTTGCAGCTTATGAAAAAGATTGAGCAGCAATCTACCCTCATTGCAATGAAAAAAAGTTACCTTTATTGCAATACCAACAATTATATGACGATCAAGTATAACTGCGTGCACGAGATCACTTGATTCTTCGCAATCTGTGAATCAATGATGCCAAAGCAGTGTTTAGCCAAATCGATTGACGGGGAGGAAAAGTTGCAGTATATAAAAAAGATGGAGCAGCGAGCTATCCTCATTGCAATGGAAAGAAGTTACCTTTATTGCAATACCATCAATTGTATGATGATCGAGTATAACTGCGTGCATGAGATCACTTGATTCTTCGCAATCTGTGAATTATTGATGCCAAAGCAGTTTTTAGTCACATTGATTGACTGGGACACACAGTTGCAGCATATGAAAAAGATGGAGCAGCGATCTGGCTTCATTGCAATGAAAAAAAGTTACCCTTATTGGAATACCAACAATTGTACGTTGATCAAGTACAACTGTGCACGAGATCACTTGATTCTTCGCAATCTGTGATTCATTGATGCCAAACCAGTTTTTAGTGACATTGATTGACTGGGAGACAAAGCTGCAACATATAATAAAGGTGAAGTAGCGATCTACCCTCATTGCAATGCCAAAAATTGTATGATGATCAAGTATAAGTGTGCACGAGATCACTTGATTCTTCGCAATCTATGAATCATTGATGCCAAAGCCTTTTTTAGTCACATTGGTTAATTGGGGGGAAAAATGCAGCGTGAAAAAAAAAACGAAGTAGCGAGCTACCCTCATTGCAATGCCAAAGTTACCCTTACTGCAATACCAAAAATTGTACGATGATCAAGTATAAGTGTGCACGAAATCACTTGATTCTTCGTAATCTGTGAATCATTGATGCCAAATTAGTATATAGTCACGTCGATTGACGGGGGGAGGGGGGGGGGGGGGGGGAATTGCATCATACAAAAAAGACGGAGTAGCGAACTACCCTCACTGCAATGCCCAAGTTACCCTTATAGCAAAACTAAATCAATATGCATCGCAATCTGTGAATCATTGATGCCAAAGCAGTTTTTAGTCACATTGATTGACTAGGGGAAAAAACGGCAGCATGTAAAAAAGATGGAGCAGAGATTGAACAATCGAGTACGTACTTGTACCACTTTGATTGGAGAAAAAAAATGAAGATCTTTCGTTTCTATTCTTTGCTATTTGTCTTTGGGTTGGGTTAAAAGTTGATGGCCGATTCGTTCCACGATCGATGAGGAACGCTTCGGTAACAGAATCGTCATCACCAGACAATCGAGTACACCGCTCTTCCTCTTCATCTGTATCTTGCCCTATCTTTCTCTCTCTCTCCCTCCCTCCATCTGCCTTTCTCACTCCAGCTTAGGAAGCTGTGGTTAAGCGATCGACCTGGCATTTTCAACCACTCGGCTCGACCGACTTTCGACAAACGCGACGAGACTACCGCAACTGCCAAGTGCCATATCATGAGATTTCCTCGTGATATGGACGGGTTCATTCGCTATAAATATAGCCCCCCCCACATCTGTGATGCGCTGAGGCTCTTCCCGGATGTTTGACCATACACGAACGAGCCAACTATACCGTAACTACGAACATGTCCGACCATTCGTTGATTGTCAAATATATATGTATAGATATCTATTGCTGGCACTCGAAACTCCTTTCTTCAGATTTCATATCGCAAACTCCGTTCCATTTCTCTGTTGCGGACAGCCGTTATGACGCGCTTTGGCCTGTGGATCGCGGCGAGTCGAGCGAAACAGTTTCGAATTTGTTGGTTTATAATCGTCGTATCCCTGTGCATACACAACTCCACCAGTGACAGTAAATTCTGTCGTTGATGTAGGAAAATCCACTCGACAGCTACCCCCTCTCTCGAGAACAACGAAACTGGCAATTTCCACTACACGCCACCAAATATCCTTCTCACGCTTACGTATTATTCGTTACAAGGATCGAGACATAAATGTGTATAGCATACTGCGGTAACGTGCCGTATTTCCCTATGCCCGTAGGAGATATTAATCGCAACTTCAATGAGTTGCCGCTTACATGACTTGACACTTTATTTCGCCGTCACTTCGGAATTGCTGTACGTCAAAAATGGACGGTGATTGAAGAGTGGAAGAATTTTTATGCCCTGAAGAATCTTAAGGGTGTATGGTCTTTGCGCTACCATGCCGATCGAAGTTGGGTGCATTTTTGCTTCGTATTCATCAACCGGTTGTACACTTATGAGACTTTTGATTCGCAGTAGTTTTGCACGCGTTCTTGTGGGGCGTTGCTTTTATGGGACTCTTATGGGGGGGCTCTCGGATGTGATAGGAAAAATGGACATTGAAAAAATTGTGCAGAATGTTTCAGATTTTGCGTGTGGCTGGTTTCGTGTACAAGGGGGCATCCATTAATTACGTGAGGTGATTTTGGCGATTTTTCGACCCTCCCTCTCCCCCTGGTGAGATATCGTGAGATTTTGCTCGACCCCCTCCCCCCGCCCCTGATCTCACGTGAGATTTATCAAAATGCATACGTTCACGGAAAATAAATTGTAGTAGAAGTAACTGCGGTTGTAGTACCATTTACTCCACCATGTAAAGTAGTAGGGAGACTCTCCCTACGTGATAAAAATTACGTGATTACTAAAATTACTAAAATTACTAAAATCACTAAAATTACTAAAATTACTAAAATTACGTGATATTTGCCGAAGCCCCCCCTCGCCCCCACGTGAGATTGGGTGAGATTTCGCTCGACTCCCTCCCCCCCCTAAACGCCTCGCGTAATTAATGGACGCCCCCTTAGTTACGATTTTTTTCCGCCAGGGGCGTGGGGGGCAACTTCATAAAACTTTCTGGAGTGTACCGTTGTACATATTTGTCTGATCAAAAAAAGTTGAGAAGCTATTTAACAGAACTCATGCAACCAGAACTCCGAAAAAAAATTCATTTTTACGAAAAAAAAATTTTTGTTTCACCCAAGGCCTTCCATCGTGCCATCAATCTACTGCTCAGTTGGAGGTAATAAATGAAAATCAGATCTCGTTGCCACTTGCATAGTTCTGGAGTTCTATGTACTTTTCATCGATAGGTCGGTACTTAGTTACGATTTTTTTCCGACAAGGGGGTGGGGGGCAACTTCATGAAACTTTCTGGAGTGTACCGTTGTGAATATTTGTCCGATCAAAAAAAGTTGTGAAGGTATTTAACAGAACTCTTGAGGGGGCAACCAGAACTCCAAAAAAAAATTCATTTTTCCGAAAAAAAAATGGGTTTTGCTCAAAGCATTCCATCGTGCCGTCAATCTACTGCTCAGTTGGAGGTAATAAATGAAAATCAGTTCTAGTTGCCACTTGCATAGGTCTGGAGTTCTATGTACTTTTCATCGATAGATCGGTTCTTAGTTACGATTTTTTTCCGTCAGGGGGGTGGGGGGCAACTTCATAAAACTTTCCGGAGTGTACCGTTGTAAATATTTGTCTGATCAAAAAAAGTTGTAAAGCTATTTAACAGAACTCTTGAGGGGGCAACCAGAACTCCGAAAAAAAATCATTTTTACGAAAAAAAAAATTTTGTTTCACTCAAAGCCTTCCATCGTGCCATCCATCTACTGCTCAGTTGGAGGTAATAAATGAAAATCAGATCTCGTTGCCACTTGCATAGTTCTGGAGATCTATGTAC
The DNA here is from genome assembly GCA_963210295.1 of Ophion ellenae. Lineage (NCBI taxonomy): Eukaryota > Metazoa > Arthropoda > Insecta > Hymenoptera > Ichneumonidae > Ophion > Ophion ellenae. Next base: position 26,314,271 of record OY723395.1, read on the forward strand.
TTTTCATCGATAGTTCGGTTCTTAGTTACGATTTTTTTCATACAGGGGGTGGGGGAACTTCATAAAACTTTCTGGAGTGTACCGTTGTAAATATTTACCTGATTAAAAAAAGGGATGAAGCTATTTAACAGAACTCTTGAGGAAGCAACCAGAAATTCGAAAAAAAATTCAATTCTCCGAAAAAAAAAATTTCGTTAAACTCAAAGCATTCCATCATCCCATCAATGTACTGCTCAGTTGGAGGTAATAAATAAAAATCAGTTCTAGTTGCCACTTGCATAGTTCTGGAGTGCGATGTACTTTTCAACGATAGTTCGGTTCTTAGTTACGATTTTTTTCATACAGGGGGTGGGGGGCAACTTCATAAAACTTTCTGGAGTGTACCAGTGTAAATATTTGTCTGATCAAAAAAAGTTGAGAAGCTATTTAACAGAACTCATGCAACCAGAACTCCGAAAAAAAAATTCATTTTTACGAAAAAAAAAAATTTGTTTCACCCAAGGCCATCCATCGTGCCATCAATCTACTGCTCAGTTGGAGGTAATAAATGAAAATCAGATCTCGTTGCCACTTGCATAGTTCTGGAGTTCTATGTACTTTTCATCGATAGTTCGGTACTTAGTTACGATTTTTTTCCGACAAGGGGGTGGGGGGCAACTTCATGAAACTTTCTGGAGTGTACCGTTGTGAATATTTGTCTGATCAAAAAAAGTTGTGAAGGTATTTAACAGAACTCTTGAGGGGGCAACCAGAACTCCAAAAAAAAAATCATTTTTCCGAAAAAAAAATGGGTATCACTCAAAGCATTCCATCGTGCCGTCAATCTACTGCTCAGGTGGAGGTAATAAATGAAAATCAGTTCTAGTTGCCACTTGCATAGGTCTGGAGTACTATGTACTTTTCATCGATAGATCGGTTCTTGGTTACGATTTTTTTCCGACAAGGGGGTGGGGGGCAACTTCATGAAACTTTCTGGAGTGTACCGTTGTGAATATTTATCTGATCAAAAAAAGTTGTGAAGGTATTTAACAGAAATCTTGAGGGGGCAACCAGAAATCCAAAAAAAAATTCATTTTTCCGAAAAAAAAATGGGTATCACTCAAAGCATTCCATCGTGCCGTCAATCTACTGCTCAGTGGGAGGAAATAAATGAAAATCAGATCTCGTTGCCACTTGCATAGTTCTGGAGTTCTATGTACTTTTCATCGATAGATCGGTTCTTAGTTACGATTTTTTTCCGTCAGGGGGGTGGGGGGCAACTTCATAAAACTTTCCGGAGTGTACCGTTGTAAATATTTGTCTGATCAAAAAAAGTTGTAAAGCTATTTAACAGAACTCTTAAGGGGGCAACCAGAACTCCGAAAAAAAATCATTTTTACGAAAAAAAAATTTTGTTTCACTCAAAGCCTTCCATCGTGCCATCCATCTACTGCTCAGTTGGAGGTAATAAATGAAAATCAGATCTCGTTGCCACTTGCATAGTTCTGGAGATCTATGTACTTTTCATCGATAGTTCGGTTCTTAGTTACGATTTTTTTCATACAGGGGGTGGGGGAACTTCATAAAACTTTCTGGAGTGTACCGTTGTAAATATTTACCTGATTAAAAAAAGGGATGAAGCTATTTAACAGAACTCTTGAGGAAGCAACCAGAAATTCGAAAAAAAATCCAATTCTTCGAAAAAAAAATTTCGTTAAACTCAAAGCATTCCATCATCCCATCAATCTACTGCTCAGTTGGAGGTAATAAATGAAAATCAGTTCTAGTTGCCACTTGCATAGGTCTGGAGTTCTATGTACTTTTCATCGATAGATCGGTTCTTAGTTACGATTTTTTTCCGTCAGGGGGGTGGGGGGCAACTTCATAAAACTTTCCGGAGTGTACCGTTGTAAATATTTGTCTGATCAAAAAAAGTTGTAAAGCTATTTAACAGAACTCTTGAGGGGGCAACCAGAACTCCGAAAAAAAATCATTTTTACGAAAAAAAAAATTTTGTTTCACTCAAAGCCTTCCATCGTGCCATCCATCTACTGCTCAGTTGGAGGTAATAAATGAAAATCAGATCTCGTTGCCACTTGCATAGTTCTGGAGATCTATGTACTTTTCATCGATAGTTCGGTTCTTAGTTACGATTTTTTTCATACAGGGGGTGGGGGAACTTCATAAAACTTTCTGGAGTGTACCGTTGTAAATATTTACCTGATTAAAAAAAGGGATGAAGCTATTTAACAGAACTCTTGAGGAAGCAACCAGAAATTCGAAAAAAAATTCAATTCTCCGAAAAAAAAAATTTCGTTAAACTCAAAGCATTCCATCATCCCATCAATGTACTGCTCAGTTGGAGGTAATAAATAAAAATCAGTTCTAGTTGCCACTTGCATAGTTCTGGAGTGCGATGTACTTTTCAACGATAGTTCGGTTCTTAGTTACGATTTTTTTCATACAGGGGGTGGGGGGCAACTTCATAAAACTTTCTGGAGTGTACCGTTGTAAATATTTGTCTGATCAAAAAAAGTTGTAAAGCTAGTTAACAGAACTCTTGCGGGGGCAACCAGAACTCCGAAAAAAAAATCATTTTTACGAAAAAAAAAATTTTGTTTCACTCAAAGCCTTCCATCGTGCCATCCATCTACTGCTCAGTTGGAGGTAATAAATGAAAATCAGATCTCGTTGCCACTTGCATAGTTCTGGAGATCTATGTACTTTTCATCGATAGTTCGGTTCTTAGTTACGATTTTTTTCATACAGGGGGTGGGGGGCAACTTCATAAAACTTTCTGGAGTGTACCGTTGTAAATATTTGTCTGATCAAAAAAAGTTGAGAAGGTATTTAACAGAACTCTTGAGGGGGCAACCAGAACACCAAAAAAAAAATTCATTTTTCCGAAAAAAAAAATGGGTTTCACTGAAAGCATTCCATCGTGCCGTCAATCTACTGCTCAGTTGGAGGTCATAAACGAAAATCAGTTCTAGTTGCCACTTGCATAGGTCTGGAGTTCTATGTACTTTTCATCGATAATTCGGTTCTTAGTTACGATTTTTTTCCGCCAGGGGCGTGGGGGGCAACTTCATAAAACTTTCTGGAGTGTACCAGTGTAAATATTTGTCTGATCAAAAAAAGTTGAGAAGCTATTTAACAGAACTCATGCAACCAGAACTCCGAAAAAAAAATTCATTTTTACGAAAAAAAAAAATTTGTTTCACCCAAGGCCATCCATCGTGCCATCAATCTACTGCTCAGTTGGAGGTAATAAATGAAAATCAGATCTCGTTGCCACTTGCATAGTTCTGGAGTTCTATGTACTTTTCATCGATAGTTCGGTACTTAGTTACGATTTTTTTCCGACAAGGGGGTGGGGGGCAACTTCATGAAACTTTCTGGAGTGTACCGTTGTGAATATTTGTCTGATCAAAAAAAGTTGTGAAGGTATTTAACAGAACTCTTGAGGGGGCAACCAGAACTCCAAAAAAAAAATCATTTTTCCGAAAAAAAAATGGGTATCACTCAAAGCATTCCATCGTGCCGTCAATCTACTGCTCAGGTGGAGGTAATAAATGAAAATCAGTTCTAGTTGCCACTTGCATAGGTCTGGAGTACTATGTACTTTTCATCGATAGATCGGTTCTTGGTTACGATTTTTTTCCGACAAGGGGGTGGGGGGCAACTTCATGAAACTTTCTGGAGTGTACCGTTGTGAATATTTATCTGATCAAAAAAAGTTGTGAAGGTATTTAACAGAAATCTTGAGGGGGCAACCAGAAATCCAAAAAAAAATTCATTTTTCCGAAAAAAAAATGGGTATCACTCAAAGCATTCCATCGTGCCGTCAATCTACTGCTCAGTGGGAGGAAATAAATGAAAATCAGATCTCGTTGCCACTTGCATAGTTCTGGAGTTCTATGTACTTTTCATCGATAGATCGGTTCTTAGTTACGATTTTTTTCCGTCAGGGGGGTGGGGGGCAACTTCATAAAACTTTCCGGAGTGTACCGTTGTAAATATTTGTCTGATCAAAAAAAGTTGTAAAGCTATTTAACAGAACTCTTAAGGGGGCAACCAGAACTCCGAAAAAAAATCATTTTTACGAAAAAAAAATTTTGTTTCACTCAAAGCCTTCCATCGTGCCATCCATCTACTGCTCAGTTGGAGGTAATAAATGAAAATCAGATCTCGTTGCCACTTGCATAGTTCTGGAGATCTATGTACTTTTCATCGATAGTTCGGTTCTTAGTTACGATTTTTTTCATACAGGGGGTGGGGGAACTTCATAAAACTTTCTGGAGTGTACCGTTGTAAATATTTACCTGATTAAAAAAAGGGATGAAGCTATTTAACAGAACTCTTGAGGAAGCAACCAGAAATTCGAAAAAAAATCCAATTCTTCGAAAAAAAAATTTCGTTAAACTCAAAGCATTCCATCATCCCATCAATCTACTGCTCAGTGGGAGGTAATAAATAAAAGTCAGTTCTAGTTGCCACTTGCATAGTTCTGGAGTGCGATGTACTTTTCAACGATAGTTCGGTTCTTAGTTACGATTTTTTTCATACAGGGGGTGGGGGGCAACTTCATAAAACTTTCTGGAGTGTACCGTTGTAAATATTTGTCTGATCAAGAAAAGTTGAGAAGCTATTTAACAGAACTCATGCAACCAGAACTCCAAAAAAAAAATTCATTTTTACGAAAAAAAAAAATTTGTTTCACCCAAGGCCATCCATCGTGCCATCAATCTACTGCTCAGTTGGAGGTAATAAATGAAAATCAGATCTCGTTGCCACTTGCATAGTTCTGGAGTTCTATGTACTTTTCATCGATAGTTCGGTACTTAGTTACGATTTTTTTCCGACAAGGGGGTGGGGGGCAACTTCATGAAACTTTCTGAAGTGTACCGTTGTGAATATTTGTCTGATCAAAAAAAGTTGTGAAGGTATTTAACAGAACTCTTGAGGGGGCAACCAGAACTCCGAAAAAAAATTCATTTTTCCGAAAAAAAAAATGGGTTTCACTGAAAGCATTCCATCGTGCCGTCAATCTACTGCTCAGTTGGAGGTAATAAATGAAAATCAGTTCTAGTTGCCACTTGCATAGGTCTGGAGTTCTATGTACTTTTCATCGATAGATCGGTTCTTAGTTACGATTTTTTTCCGTCAGGGGGGTGGGGGGCAAGTTCATAAAACTTTCCGGAGTGTACCGTTGTAAATATTTGTCTGATCAAAAAAAGTTGTGAAGCTATTTAACAGAACTCTTGAGGGGGCAACCAGAACGCCGAAAAAAAATCATTTTTCCGAGAAAAAAAATTTGGGTTCACTCAAAGCATTCCATCGTGCCGCCAATCTACTGCTCAGTTGGAGGTAATAAATGAAAATCAGTTCTAGTTGCCACTTGCATAGTTCTGGAGTTCTATGTACTTTTCATCGATAGTTCGGGTCTTAGTATCGATTTTTTTTCCGTCAGGGGCGTGGGGGGCAACTTCATAAAACTTTCTGGAGTGTACCGTTGTAAATATTTGTCTAATCAAAAAAAGTTGAGAAGCTATTTAACAGAACTCATGCAACCAGAACTCCGAAAAAAAAATTCATTTTTACGAAAAAAAAATTTTGTTTCACCCAAGGCCTTCCATAGTGCCATCAATCTACTGCTCAGTTGGAGGTAATAAATGAAAATCAGATCTCGTTGCCGCTTGCATAGTTCTGGAGTTCTATGTACTTTTCATCGATAGTTCGGTACTTAGTTACGATTTTTTTCCGACAAGGGGGTGGGGGGCAACTTCATGAAACTTTCTGGAGTGTACCGTTGTGAATATTTGTCTGATCAAAAAAAGTTGTGAAGGTATTTAACAGAACTCTTGAGGGGGCAACCAGAACTCCAAAAAAAAAATTCATTTTTCCGAAAAAAAAATGGGTTTCACTCAAAGCATTCCATCGTGCCGTCAATCTACTGCTCAGTTGGAGGTAATAAATGAAAATCAGTTCTAGTTGCCACTTGCATAGGTCTGGAGTTCTATGTACTTTTCATCGATAGATCGGTTCTTAGTTACGATTTTTTTCCGACAAGGGGGTGGGGGGCAACTTCATTAAACTTTCTGGAGTGTACCGTTGTGAATATTTGTGTGATCAAAAAAAATTGTGAAGGTATTTAACAGATCTCTTGAGGGGGCAACCAGAACTCCGAAAAAAAATTCATTTTTACGAAAAAAAAAATTTTGTTTCACCCAAAGCCTTCCATCGTGCCATCAATCTACTGCTCAGTTGGAGGAAATAAATGAAAATCAGATCTCGTTGCCACTTGCATAGTTCTGGAGTTCTATGTACTTTTCATCGATAGTTCGGTTCTTAGTTACGATTTTTTTCCGTCAGGGGGGTGGGGAGCAACTTCATAAAACTTTCCGGAGTGTACCGTTGTAAATATTTGTCTGATCAAAAAAAGTTGTAAAGCTATTTAACAGAACTCTTGAGGGGGCAACCCGAACTCCGAAAAAAAAATCATTTTTACGAAAAAAAAAATTTTGTTTCACTCAAAGCATTCCATCTTGCCATCAATCTACTGCTCAGTTGGAGGTAATAAATGAAAATCAGTTCTAGTTGACACTTGCATAGGTCTGGAGTTCTATGTACTTTTCATCGATAGTTCGGTTCTTAGGGGGCATCCATTAATTACGTGAGGTGATTTTGGCGATTTTTCGACCCCCCCTCTCCCCCTGGTGAGATATCGTGAGATTTTGCTCGACCCCCTCCCCCCTCCCCTGATCTCACGTGAGATTTATCAAAATGCATACGTTCACGGAAAATAAATTGTAGTAGAAGTAACTGCGGTTGTAGTACCATTTACTCCACCATGTAAAGTAGTAGGGAGACTCTCCCTACGTGATAAAAATTACGTGATTACTAAAATTACTAAAATTACTAAAATCACTAAAATCACTAAAATTACTAAAATTACGTGATATTTGCCGAAGCCCCCCCTCTCCCCCACGTGAGATTGGGTGAGATTTCGCTCGACTCCCTCCCCCCCCTAAACGCCTCACGTAATTAATGGACGCCCCCCAAGAAACCTTTTGGAAAATTCCATAATCATTCACTACACAATCGTCGTGTTATTAATTGTAACGTACTGAAGTTGGTACTAAAGTAGCCTTACTTACTCGTGACTTAATGAATTGATTGTATCGTACTGAAGTTAGTAATGAAGTAGCTTAAGGCCTTAGGCCACTCTAGAGGCCGAAACAAATAGGCTTTTTGGGGTTTTTTTTACCAGAAAAACTACAAAATAAATCGAGATCACAAAAAAGGGTGTTTATCATACATATCAGTGACTGTATACAATAATCTTTTTGAAGCGATTAATTTCAAAATGGCGGCTGTGCAGCGTTTTTGCGATGACGTCTCCATTTTTCCAGGGTTCACGGCCGGACAAACAGCTCCTGTAATTTTTGAATTATAATGAGACAATGAATTTTTTTCGATTATATATAATAAAACTGCTATAGAAGTACGTAGGATTTTTTCGAGATATTGATTTTTGGCCAAATGGCGCACTTCTAAAGTGGAAAGTGAAAAATTTGCCTAAAAAATCGTCAGATAATTGTTAATAACAAATTAACTATGCAATATTTTTAAAATCCTACGTACTTCCATAGACAATGTATTTTTCAAGATATATTCAAAATTTCAAGTGAATCGGTTGAAAATTGTCGGAGTTGTGTTTCCGGCCAACTTAAAAAATGCAGTTTTCGAGATAAACGCGTTTGAAGTTTTGAGTAGTAGAAAATCATGAATAATTTTGCAATACCTTTAATCTGCGATGCTTGCACCATACAATTGGCCTTCCAAATTATCGTCCTGCTCTTGCATTACTTTTCTGGTTGATGAAAAAAAATTGATTTTTTGAAAATTCTAGCGTGGCCTAACCCCTTAATTAGTTGCAACTTCATCAATTAATTGTAATCGATTGTAAAGGACTGCGATTCGTACTAAAGTACTTTAGTTAATTTTACCTTAATTAATTAAATATAATCAATTCTAACGTACCGAAGTGAGTATAAATGCAGATTAATTAATTACAACTTAATTAATTGCACCTCAATTAATTGTAACTTAATTAATGAATT